>JAZDUH010000075.1:1020000-1097500 GCA_036419115.1 Scarus forsteni
AATGTTTCCCTACCATTTACGGGTTTTTCCATCATTCCGTGTTTTTTACGGAAATCGAGTAGTTGGCACTCTTACGTGGAGAAGTTCTGCTCTCCTGTGACCATAAACAAACAAGACAGCACACTGAAAGTACAATAGAGTCGAAGTGCACGATGAGATAAAAGGGAGAAAAAAGCACCGGCACAGCGCAAAAATCAAACCTAAATGGAAGATCCTGTTCGTTTAAAGTACAAAGGACCTCTTTCACAATACATGTAATTTTGCCCACAGCCCAATTTTTTGTTTATTGTGTGGTATTTGTAGTACACCCACAGACTCCCAAGAATATACCTTTAGAAAATCCAAAAGTCATCCAGGGCCTGTACTATGACCTATTTTATGATCATTGCCATAGGTGTGAGCCAGGGTGCACACTTTACCCCAAAACTTACTCAAACACAAATAATAAATTATCAAATTGGGTCAAATGACCTTCACTGAAGTCTGGTGCATCTTTTGAAATCAAATGTAAAGCTAAGTATTACAATTGAAAGAAGTTATTGAATTTTAACTGGAAAAAAAATAGTTTTTTTTAATGATTTTTTCAACAAATTCAATTCTTTAGAGATGTGTCTGACCAACTTACAGTTGCTGTACAACTAAAATACTTACAAATTATTTGGCCACATATATATTCTCAAAGTGGGAAAAAAATCATCAAATTCTGAGACCGGTAAAGTTCAATTAACAGGTTGGGTTACTGTGGAAAAATCAGGATACTGTTTCATGTCTTGTATTATCTCGGGGCGTCGGTGGCGCTGTTGGATAGTGCACTTGGTCAATGATCGGGAGGTTGCAGGTTCAAGCCCAGCTCCGGGTGACACATGGCGATGTGTCCTTGGGCAAGACACTTAACCCCAAGTTGCTCCCACTGCTGCGTCAGTGGCGTGTAAATGGGCATGAAAGGGCATGAATGTGTGAGAAATACTGATGGATAACTAACATAGAAACTCAGGACCATCAGTGAGTGAATGTGAGAGCGAATGGGTGTGAATGGGTAGGTGTGACCTGCGGTGTAAAGCAGCTTTGAGTAGTCCAAGACTAGAAAAGTGCTATTTAAGCTCAAGTCCATTTATTATATCAAGGGTAATGTTTTATTTCATGCAATTTGCAGCAAATGGATGTTAACTTCAATTTAGTATTGTGCATTCAATTGAATTATATTTTTTTCATATATTCTATATATGAAGTATATATATATTATATATTCTACATGAAGTATCCAAACATGAGACATCACCCAAACTGAAGTTTGAAACCTTGTCAGATTCTGACTGCCATGCATGGACTGGCTGGACATTGGTGCAATTTCAGAACATGTATGACATGTGTGAATCTGATCTTGTTTCAGGTTCAAGTGATAGTTCCAGAGCAATAGATTTGCTTCTTTGCTTTTGGGCAAAACTGAAAACCCTTTCATGGAATCAAATGACCATGCTTACTAATCTTTCCCAAGCTACACTGTCAAGATATTTTCATACAATTGCAGATATTTTGAACACAATAGTTGTTCCCAAATACCTTGGCACAACTCATATTTCACGCCACGATGCCATAACTCACAACACTGTCTTTACTAAAGCTTTTTATGGTGACCAGGTCACTCTTATCTTAGATGGTACATATATCTACCTCAACAATTGCAGTGATCATCAGTTTCAAAGGGCATCTTACGGAGGACAGAAAAAACGAAATTACCTAAAATTCATGTCAGTTGTACTGCCTGATGGACATGTTTTAGACACTATTGTCCCCTACCATGGTAACGTAAATGATGCAACAATAACTCGGCTCATCATGGAAAAATTGAAATATTGAAATCTTGGTTAGAAGCAAATGACAATATGATTGTAGATCGCAGTTTCAGGGATGCCTTAGATCTTCTTGCTAAGTTGGGGTATGATGCTAGAATGCCATCATTTTTACCAACTGGTAAATCCCAATTGGATTCCTCAACAGCCAATAGTGATCGTTGCTGTACCAAAACAAGATGGATAGTAGAGCCCTACCACGGGCGTTTAAAGAAGTGGATGTTGTTTAAGGAACAACTTACCTCAAATTATTTCGTTGAGGTCATTGGCAAATTAGTGCGCATAGTAACTGCATGTCTCAATGCCTTCAGAGGACCAAGATATGTTTCAGATCCAGATCGAGAGGAACGAGATACTAAGATGGCTCAGTGTATGCTTTCACTTTTAAAAAAAGACAATGTTTTGGCAAAACGAGTTGCAGAAGACCCAAATATGTCACGTAGAGCTCGTAGTGAATGGCAGAAGCTTGAAGTATCTGATATCTCGTTCCCTCATGTGGATCTGGAATACCTTGAGACCATAACATGCGGTACATACCAAATCAAACAGTCCCCTGGCTACATTGCTGAGCATCAAAAAAATGATGGTGACTATGAGATTTGGGTTTACCAGCATGATGCTGATCTCATTAGAGGACAGATTCATTCTCGTCACAGATCTCAAATAAAAATACAATGTTTGGATTCAATTTGACAAGAATGCATCAGATGATCCTGTGAAGGCATATTATTGTCTCTGTCCTGCTGGAAAGAGAACCTCTGGCATGTGTGCACATGTTGCATCTGTAATCTATTATTTGGGATATTATAAACATTTTCAAAATCAGAAACCTCTCCAACCATACACAAGCAAATTCAAAGACTCCATTCTATGAAATAACCAGCCAATCATACATCTTATGGATTTCTCAGATCCCCTTTCCCTCACTATAGTTCCAGTCTACAAATTAAAATTGTCCAAGCCGTTGCTATGCAAAAAGACATGAAGGCCATAAAACAGATTACATGTATATATAAGCACTAGAAACAGAAATTGACAGAAGTAATGTTTATGTATTGCTGTCATTGTAGATGTATACAATCTGATTACAACAATCCAAAACTGCATCGGTTTTTACTTGTATCAATGGCTCATTATTATCTCATCACAAAGGCATAATATACAGGCCCTTTGTGGCTGTTCAATATTAAAATGAATAACATTTCATGTGAAATGTTTGTTTTGAATCTAGCATTCAAATTCTAAAAGAAATCATACTTAAAGGATGAATTCTGAACAAATCTTTAAAGGTTCCCTGATATACAAGACATGGAACAGTATCCTGATTCTACCACAGTAACCCAACCTGTTAATTGAACAACTTTACCGGTCTCAGAATTTTATGATTTTTTTTCCCACTTTGAGAATATAAATGTGGCCAAATAATTTGTAAGTATTTTAGTTGTACAGCAACTGTAAGTTGGTCAGACACATCTCTAAAGAATTGAATTTGTTGAAAAAATCATAAAAAAAACTTTTTTTTTCCAGTTAAAATTCAATAACTTCTTTCAATTGTAATACTTAGCTTTACATTTGATTTCAAAAGATGCACCAGACTTCAGTGAAGGTGATTTGACCCAATTTGATATTTTGTTATTTGTGTTTGAGTAAGTTTTGGGGTAAAGTGTGCACCCTGGCTCACACCTATGGCAATCATCATAAAATAGGTCATAGTACAGGCCCTGGATGACTTTTGGATTTTCTAAAGGTATATTCTTGGGAGTCTGTGGGTGTACTACAAATACCACACAATAAACAAAAAATTGGGCTGTGGGCAAAATTACATGTATTGTGAAAGAGGTCCTTTGTGACGTTTTGGTCCCTTGTCTCCTCATTGGAAGGATGATTTATAAGAATATTATTAAAATTCCTGTGGATTTATTGTAAAAGCCTTTCTGTGACCATCTGAGAGATGACAGCATGCAAAGAGAAGCCCACTTGTTTTGGGATTGAGTGGTTATCTTGTGTTTTATGTGGATTAAATTAGATGTATCAATGGATAACATCAATAGAAGTTAATGAAATGGACAGCTACACTGAAATTTACAAATGTGCTATTAACACGACGTAGACTGCTCATCAGCCATTCCTTTCTGATCAGGATGACAGGCACACATATCATGCCCCTCTGAGCTCCCAAAACTAGAAAAAAAGTCAAACAGGGCTGAGACAAAACAGAGAGGGAATGGATGGTAGAGCTAACAGAGCTCAATATGATTCATAAACGAACCAGCAAACATTGCGGTGCACTCCATAACGGCACAGCCATGTGCCCTAAAGCACACACTCGTTCAGCTATGTGTGGACAGGTCTAACTCTGTGAACAACTACACAGACAAAAGTGTTTCCCTCAAGTTTTTATGGAAAAAAAATAATCAAACACTTGTCATTCAAATTACTATAAATCCACTACTGATTTATTTATTTTGATTTAGGGGGGACCTGGAATGGTTGTGACACTAGATGAGTTTTAACATCACAGCTTTGTCCAATCAGGTATAAGATAGGAGTCACATGATGATGTCATTTTTTTTCTCCCTGATCACACACGGGCTGTAAAGGTTGGAAATTGTTGCATGTGGACAGGGTACAGGGTAAGTGCAAGGGTAGTAGCATGCATTGGGTTAAAAAAATTACACATAGTTAGGACAAAGCAAGGGTGAAAAAAAAAGTTAAATAATTATTAATGTTAAAGAAATATAAATATTTTGTTTAGTTTTAAGACTTATTGTGACTGAAACTCCATAACACTACTTTATTAAAATAAGGCCTGTTCTCTCTCAGGCAAAATGTGTTCCCTTTTCTATCTTTTTAATTTCGGACAACTTTGCTCAAACGTCTCGCCAAACATTAGCTAATTGGGGTGGGCTGTCTTGTAAACAAAACAGAATAAGATGTAGGCTTTAAAATCTACAAAATGTCAGCAAAAAATGCTGGTGTTGGCAGGCAACTTTTTTGCAAAATGGTGGCTGGGAAAGAGTTAATAATAATGATTGGGCACATAGGATCATTTTTACTGTTTTTTTTTTAATGCTTGGGACCCTTTTGTGTGGCCCAGCCTCAACCAGCTGCCCCTGGTAATTTCAATTTGAGACCCCTGCCTTTGATGTATACAGTCTAGAATGGCCTGTTCATGGTTAAGGGCAAGGGGCCTGAAACACTTGGTTAGCCAGCAGCATGTGATAGTCAAAAAACCTCTAAATGTTGCATGATTCACAAACGTAGTTAATGCAAACAAGTGCAGAGGTGCAATCTTGATCCATCTAGTGGTCTTTCTGACTTGCCATTCGAGACCTGTTTTCAAAGAGCAAAGAGCAAAGGGCAAGGGTCAAGGCCATACAACATGGCCTTGGCCCTGTTGTATGGCCTTGACAAGCTTCAGTTTGTGCAAAGCTAATATTTCTAACCCTTACATTAGAGGTGTCCACCACCAGCATGTGAATCAATGTGAATTGGTGAGTCTGACTTACAGTGTAAGAATGATTCAAGCGGACAGACAAAAAGCACAAGTAAAGAAGCGCTTTGACTATTTTTCATTACCATGCAGCACTCCACTACTTCAATAAAATAAGGCCAGTTTGATCACTGACAGTACAGAACACTTCGATGATTTACAACTCCTTTGACCAGACCTGACACATAGATTTATGGGGATATGGCTAGCACAGGTCAGCTCCAAGGTGTCAGGGGTCAAATCCAGCATGACATCAACTTTTGAACAATAAAAAATGATCATCTCAAAAAATGTAAAAAGAGGCTGTAGGAGGGCTGATGGCATGTATATTCACTCTGTTCTTGACAGGAAAAAAGGAAAACAATAGTTTTTTATTTAATCCTTTCACTCCCAGCTCAACTTTTTGATAGAGGTCAATAAATTCAGGAATATCTACTATGTTAAAAAATAAGTCATTGTTTTTTTTAGGATACAGAAAAAAATGCAAACAAACCAAAATTACTGATATTCTCTTTCTGTGGGATTTAAAGGTTCATAAAGCTAAACGTTTTTTTTAGAATTACCGTTATTATTTCAAAGACAGAACCACTCACTGATATAATGATTTATTTGTATAAAATCTGTCAAAATGTTTTTGTGTGTCACATAGTATCATCTGTTTGAAGTTTTTTGATTTCTGCTTTATTTAGAAACATTTTGGTCTTTTCTGATGGATCTTGTCCCAAATATTTGTGCATTTTATGTCATCACATTATCAAATTTTGACTGTTTAAACCTTTAAATCACACACTAAGAAATATCTGATGTTTGGCTTGTTTGTAGTTTTCTCTGTTCCCTGAAATGTTGACAGAATCATATCAATGATTTGATTTACTCTATTTTTTAAAACCTTAAATATCCATGATTTTATTGATGACCTCTGCCAAACAGTTGAGCTGGTATAGTTAAAGGGTTAAGCGGAAAAAGTCACTTTACCTGTGGTTATCATAAAATGTGATTAAAAAATAAGTCATACATCAACAGGGTCGGTCAGACCTGCTTTCTTTCTGGTCTTGGAGTTATTGTTGTTCATCATCATCTTCTTGGCTTTTTTAATACGTTGGTATCTCAGTGCATCATTCCTCTCAGACCCTGAAAGGGCACTCGGCGCACCTCGACGTTTTCTGGATGAAGAACAGAGAGAAGGGAAACCGGGTAACTCCGAGCAAAACAGAGTCAGATGACTGTGTTTCTGCACTACGGAGTGCAACAAAACCAGAAAATACCCACACAACCTCAAGCAGCTCTGCTTGTGCAAAGCAAAAGGTGCACATTTCCAAAGGATCAATGTGAGACACCTGAAAAGATGTGTTTCCAAATTCCAAAAGAAGTTTAAGGAACAGTTTTAGTTTTTGCTAAAATCATTGTTCTGGGTCACCTGGATTTTCCAATAAATATAGTTCATGAATCCAGGTGCTTTAGTTGATTTTTATAACCTCCTTTGGGGACTGCTGTGATATAGAGCTCAAATTGATCCAAGTAGTTTCGATGACAAGAAAAGCCAAGATTTTCATGATCCCTGAAACATTCTATATACGTCAAGGTGTAAGAGATTAAAACACGTTTGAGATAAACAACATTAGACCAAGTTTGCACTGTTGGTTTCAGAGAAAATTCATTCAAAAATTATATTTTCTTTCACAAATCTTACTAAGACATATTGGACTGATGTTACTTTTGCAGATTGTTTATATCTTTAATAAACAAACTCTGAAAACAAAAAGTGCAAATATTTCCTTGCAGTAAAATATCTC
Organism: Scarus forsteni; assembly: GCA_036419115.1. Taxonomy (NCBI): domain Eukaryota; kingdom Metazoa; phylum Chordata; class Actinopteri; order Labriformes; family Labridae; genus Scarus; species Scarus forsteni. Next base: position 1,027,137 of record JAZDUH010000075.1, read on the forward strand.
CTTTTTAGCTGCTGATGGCTCATTTACACACCTCCCTCCCATTCATGGAGGCAGCCCAGAAATCCCTGCTACAGACACACACTCAGTTCTCTCAAGGCAAAAAAAATTAAAAACAATTAGCATTACAGAAAGGTCATCTTCCCACCGTGGCTGCAGAGAGAAACCAATGGTCGTTAGTAGAGGGGGAGAATCACAACTGAGCAACAAAACATCATCAATATGTATTCATAGACATGGATACTGTCTACAATGGGCTTCACCATGCTGACAGGGGGAGAGATGGCGGGAGGGGAAAATGACTACTTGGGAACAGTCACATAAAGAAAAATAAGCCAAAGAAAAGCGAAGCACTAGGACAACAAATGTAACAAGAATTTATCCATAGAGTTGTTTCTTTTTTTTAAACGGAGGAGCAATATTTAGCGATGGCATGCATGGCAGTTTGCATATGGAACATGACTTTAAAGGGGAATACATTCAAAAGCACTTCATTGGGTAGTTCATTCATAAATAAGGGGGTCTTAAAGCCCCTGGTGTGCCACTCCTCAGCAAGCCCTTGGCAAATAATTTGTTCCTTAAGGTAAAAAGAAATGCGTAAGCTGTTTCAGCAGGACACTTGCCTCATGTTGCAGTGTGAACTGTTCTGCAGTCCAAACTTAGAAGTGCAACAATCAACTCAAAGTAGATGGTTGGATTCATGCTTGATACAGATGCTTCATAAAGGGGGTACAGCCATGTGTCCACCAGGAATCGGATGGGATATATTCTGTTTAAAGCCTGAAACATACTCCTGCATCAAACCCACTGTGTAGGTCCACATAACCCTAAACCCTAAACTGAAGCCTACACATGAAGCCTGACATGGAGCTTCTCAAAAATGTGTCTTTCTTCAGGTGCCCTGTGATTGGTCTGCTGGGTTATATTGAGTAACCAACCAGACCAAAATCTCACACAATATTTTGTGAACTGTGTTGGCACAGTGTGGCTGAGCAGCGGCTAAAGACAGTCAATACATTAAATTGCAGAAAAGCATATCAAAAGCATATTTCTTCATTCTAGTCTTGAATGGTTAAACAAGTCCAAAACAAATCCCTCACCTGTCTTGAAGAGCCCATATTTTGCCTTAAATCAGGTTTATAAATTAATTTTTGAAGATGACTCCAGTATGTTCACCAGGCCAGCTAACAGTCTTGGCAGGGCCAGGGACAAGATAATCGGAGATATGCCCCCTGTGCCCGGATCTCTCCTTTTCCCTCTCTCCTCACATCTCTTCCTCTCCTGTTTCTCTGCCCTTCCTTTCTCCTCCTCTCCTCACAGCTCTTCCCCTTCTGTTCTTCTGCTCTTGCTCTCCATAATGCAGGATCGCTTAAATTAGGGCCCCCTCCCGCATCACTGTGACTCTCTCTCTCTCTCTCCCCTCCTCTTCTCTCTCACTGGTAGCCTGACTCTGTTCCTGCCCTCTGTGGCAGTTCCGAGGCAGCTCCAAGGCAGCTCCAGGGCATGCAGCTCTGGAGCAGCGGGCCCTTCCTGCATCACCTTGACTCTCTCTCTCCCTCTTCTCTCTCACTGGTAGCCTGGCTCTGTCCCCCCTGGCTTTGTCCCCCCAATCCAGGGAGGTGGGCCCCTTCCGTTTCACCACCCAGTTCTTCACTCCCCCACTACCCTGGGCCCTGGACAACAAACCTGCTGACCCCCCAACATCGATGGGCGGGATGTTCACTGTCACTGAAGTTCAAAAACCTTCTAGATTTTGTTTAAAGAGTGCTCATGATACAGCTGTGTTTGCAGTTTGTCTGAGATGCTCTGTTGAGGCGCTCACAGGCCTGGGCGTACCCTGAGTGAAGCAGACTTCACACGGAATGTCCTCAGTCATCAGAGCTTCCGTAGTTGAGCGCACTGCTACGTAGTAATTTCCTGACAATTTCCGTGAAACCCTACATTTCCCACAATACTTGTGCGTTGTTCATATTTTTTTGTCATGGTGTCCCACACTGACCACAAGGAAGGGGAGCTGCTCTGCCTGTTGACTTGCTCTAAAATTAAATGATAGAGGTATGTTCATCCATTAATAAATGAAGAATAGACTAATGATATACTATGTTGGAGATTGACATGTAAAATTAAGGATGAAAAACATTTTCAACACTTTTGAAAGTCAGGTAAAAAGTCTGCACCTAACTCCCTTCCTTCTGCACTCTGGGAGTCACTGCACAACCATATACAGAGGATGGCTGTTGTACTGAGAATGCTCACTGCTGGCTGCAATGCAGATCAATATCAAATTTAATGCTGGTCGATGTAAAAAATATATGCATAGCAGTGTTTTGTGTGACTCCAGTGAGTGAAGAAGAGTCTACACAGTCATAAAATTTAGGCTTTGCGCACAAGTCTTGTGGCTGTCCGCTTTGAGTATGTACAGTCCTTCAAGAAGTCTGTTCCACATACATTCCACCCAAGTATGTTTGGACCAGTCCACTATAATTAGCTGACAGGCCTATTCAGTTATGATTGGTCAGTTCACCATTGCTTTATGGCATGTTGCTGATGATTCTGCATTTATTCTACAGTCTATGCTCTGCAATCAGCCTGCTATGACCAATGAGCTTAAACAGATTACAAACAATTGCATGTTGATTCTTTTGAACCTAGGGGAAGATGACGTATCTGATGTGAATGCTTTAAAGGGAAAACAGGTGGCCTTGGAGGTGAGCTAATGATTAGACTGAATTTTGCCAGGTTCACTCAGGATGTAATGAGTAGGATGGACATTCTTTACATTTTTACTTCTTAAGAAAACCAAACTCCTGTGACTAGGTAAACAGCTGAGAATTTAAAATTGATACCTAAGGGGATGAACCCTGTGTCAAAGGTGAAAGGCCGTCACTTCAGGCTATCATGAGTCAACCTTTGGGGCCACTGGTCATTTATCTAAGATGCTCTGGTTCAAGGAGAGTCCACCCTGCATACGTGGCTCTCTGTACTTCAAAGAATGTTTCAAGGTATAAATGTTGTCCGTTGTCACTGCTCAGGAGGTCTCATTTTGGCTTTGAGCCTCTCAGGCAGTCTGGAGTGCCTGATTCAGACACTTGCTTGGTTTGTCAATAAACTGCTCTTTTTTGCAAACAAGCTTGTGTCGCGAAGCTGTTTTTGTCATCCGCATCTCCAGATCAACCAGCGAGAAACTACAAAGACACATTAGGCCAGTGATCCTCCACTGAGAATGTGAGGGGGACAATTTGCCAGGGCTGTTGCTGTACAGGTGATAATCTTCTATCATTATTATTAGGGGCTAAGAGGCCATCCACACAGATACAACCAGGAGGATCCCCACAAGGTTTAAATCCCAAAGGCAACTTGTCCACACTGATACATTGTTTCAGGTGCACGAGAAACTGAAAAACTTTTTACAATGGGTTCCAGAGTGGATAAATGTGGAAATGCTGGCCCTTCGTTTCAATGAATGCAATGACGATGCATAACTTCACAATTATGTCATAGCCCTCCTCTTAAACCACATGCACAAACCCTGAGAACAGAAACAATGTCAGACTACAGCTGTGTTGTGTTCTTGCTGCAGAAGTTGCTCAACTTGTGTTTTAACAGCAAAATCTTCTGTTCTTTAGCGACCAAAGTGAGCAACAAAAAGACATACAACATCATACACCAGTGTTTATTGACATTTCTCTTTATGTATTTGCATTCTCCATATCTTTTGTTCTGGATTTGGTGTATGTCTGCAGCAGTGTTGCAGCAACTCTTACATGCCTGGCATGTATACATCAGTGTATTCAGTGTTTTGGCGTGGATAACTTTCTAAAATATTGCTGTCTTTACAGAGAATGTTTCAATAAGGAAGCTTTTTAACCTCCATGTGGGCAGGGCCTAAGACACATTAAATTCAGAAAATGTATAATAATTTGACATAGCTTATTAATCTGACCATATTCTTCAATACATTTTTTTAACCTGGTCCCCAAAGTGTATGTCAAGAGAAAGACTGGCCCTTGTACAAATATGGTTTATGACGCATGTGTTAGGCAGCTATTGCTAAACTTGGAAGGAGGGAGAAATTTGGATGCTGAACCCTTTTCTGCTGTTCATAGAAGGGCTGTATAACTTGTTTTAGACATATAGGGCCTTAACAGCTCAAAATATCATAATATGGGCTCTTGAACAGATTTTTTCATGTCATTGTTTTACTGTATTTACTTTCAAGTCTTCCCTCTATTTTTTTTTTTTTGTAGTTTTAGAGCAACCAGCTCCTACTCTTGACTCATCTATGCTTCCCTATTAAACAGTCTGTTTCACTCACCACGGATTGGACACATCTTGCACTTCCAACTTGCAATGCTGGCAGTATTGCTGGGTGACACTGACATGAGTAAAAATGCCTAAGAGGGGATAGGGCACTCCAATTAACTTATTTTTAGCTACTGTAAGGTTGTGCTTGAAATAAAATACATCTCCGATTGCTACTGAAAACACTTTAACATGACTAGTTATGAGAAAACGAACTGCCTCCAGTGGACACACAGCTTGATGTGAAGTCGAAACACCAATCTTAAAATATTTTGTGGAGACTGGGGTCAAAAATATTTTTCATTAGTGTCATTTTCACATGACACTAAGCATCTGTTATGTGATGACCGAAGGTGTCACGCTTGAGAAGAGTACTACGTACATAATTAGGATAGATCAACTTATTAAATATTAAATTTTTTAAATTTCAGCTTTTGTGGTCCCTGGTCTGCAGCACCTGGTCCAAGAAAGACAACCACTAAACCGGTGACAGGGTCACTAATTTGCAAAGCATGTCAAGGCCAACGATGTTAGTCTGCAAAAGATCCTCTAAGGTTAAAGTTACTAGAAATCGTCATGATGTAATGTCTGCATGACATTTAAGTGAAAGAATCCAAAGACCTATCAGTGGCATATATGACTGACCAAATTACAGGTGAATTTGACCAAAACATTTAATCCATTAAGTGTGGGCGTTTAATGGAGTGAACCATGTAGCTCAGAGGTGTGTAAGTATAGAGCATTAGTTAAACTAGTTACAGGCTGTAATACTGGTAGCTAAATTGGTTTAAGGTGAGGTAAATTACCTGATAACTAAAGTTAAATGGTAATGGTTTATACACTGTGAGTGTGTCAGGTTAGCAAACCATGTTGCTGATACATCTATGATCTGTTCTCTTAGCTACCAGATAGCATATGCATGCCAGTCAGAATGCATAATGTAAAAGGAGACTGCAGAACTTAAAATGCCTTTCTACTTTAAGAGAAAAATGAGGAAAAAAGGAAAGAACTTAAACTTTACATGTTGACTGGGAGGAAGGAACAAATCAAACAAAGGCTTATCATCTTGTATTCCCTCCACTAGAATATCCACATCTCTCTAACCTGACACACCTGATATATTTCATTTGTCCATCTGTGCAACAGCCCATAGAAATTTTTTCTTTTCGTTTCTTCAAAAGGAAAATTAAGGCCATGCATCTTACAAAGATCCTTTTTGGGTTTCTCCTTTTGATAGCAATGTACTAACGAGCTTAATTTAGCTTTATCATCCTTGTGATCCTCAAGCAGTTGGAGGTGGAAACCACCTTGAGAGATGCACTTTCATTACTTAGACAATGAAGAAGGGGACAAGTGGAGCAACTGGCTGCATTTTTAATGCTGGAAACAAACGTAACTGTAGTGTTACTATCTTGTTATACCTGCTACAACATATATCTTGTGCTTTGGCAGAGATGTTAGGGGATATGACAGTATGAAAGTAATCCCTTAATAAATTAACAATGTGAGGGGGCAGGTCCAACTTGCTGAACACAAGGTCCCCTTTCAAAGATTTCATTTGTAAGTTCAGAAGCTAAATGGAAGGCTGGGTCCTTTATTTGTCATCACTGTGATATTTGATAAATTAACTTCACAAAAGTTTCTGGCTGAAGCAGCTGGTACAAGAGAGGGATGCTTCAAGAAAAGCTACTCTTTCTTCTACTGTAGCACTGAGTCTTTTCAAGTGCCTCTCATAGGTGGCGCTATAGCTAAACTTGATTTTCTAGTTTTTTTCTGCTAATCACTTAGTTTCCCATTGTATTTAAGAATTTACACATAAATCTTGGCATAGAAAAGGTATTCATTGTACAGATTGCTTGGAACTGCTGTGACATCCAAAACAACAACAGTAAATGACAACAAGGTGATGGAATCTCTGACTCTTTACCTGTGGCTTTTTGTCAGTGCAAGGTGACAAGTTTTGTTCCAGACAGGGAAAATAGCAGCCATGATAAACAATTTAAAATAAACAAATTCATTTGTCTTTTTGTGAGAATATCGTACTATTTAGCGGTTAATAATGTGCCTCCACGTTACGTTTGGGAATCGGCTCTGCTTCACTGGAATCTAATCAGAAGAAAAACACAGGAAAGTACCATGTAGTAAGTCTGATTGGTATTGGAATTTAGGAAACCTGAAGAGTTGAGGTGATTTAAGCTTATACCACACAGTGGAAATGCTGTCATATGATGATTGTGGCATTACAATGGGGGTAAGAGGGCAGCACAAAATGATTTTGCAGTTAGCTGTTCATTCTCTTCTTTTTACAAGACAAAGAAATAGCCTATTAGGGAATTACAACCAGTAATCACAACTAGGCCGGGAGTCAAAACTTCTTGGGCATAGCATTTCATTTTATAGAGTTACTTTGTCAGCTGTAACTGCCCCTCTGCGCTGAGTTAGTACTCAAGAGTCATATTGTCAGGTCGATCAATCACAAACTACAACTGAAAAAGTGCAGTTAATGAAGGCAAACTTGAGTTCTGTTATTTAGCCTGGCACTCTTTCCCCAGCACCAGAAAATAAATAAATTGGTAATAAATAAAAATTTGACTTTATGGGCATGGACATTTTGACAAGAACTATTTGTGCACCTTTTATGGCTATGGTCAAAATATGTGTCTATAGCTCTTGCACCATCTTAAGAAGCTTAGCATCCTGCACCACAAAGATGATACGCAAGCCCCCCACTACCCTGGTGTTAGAGAGGAATGCCTTAAATGGTAAACTGCCAGAAACAACAGTGGATAAAGTTTGGTCAGAAATACTTTGGTCATCTCAAAAAGGACTTGTCTGCATGAACTTTAAGTGAAGAAACCCTAAGACTTATCAAGTGGCACGTATGACTGACCAAATTACAGGTAAATTTGACCAAAATGTTTCATCAATGGAGTGAACCATGTAGCTCAGAGGTGTGTAAGTATAGAGCATTAGTTAAACTAGTTACAGGCTGTAATACTGGTAGCTAAATTGGTTTAAGGTGAGGTAAATTACCTGATAACTAAAGTTAAATGGTAATGGTTTATAACCAGCTATTCACACTGTGAGTGTGTCAGGTTAGCAAACCACTCAAGCATGAAACCATGTTGCTGATACATCTATGATCTGTTCTCTTAGCTACCAGATAGCATATGCATGCCAGTCAGAATGCATAATGTAAAAGGAGACTGCAGAACTTAAAATGCCTTTCGACTTTAAGGGAAAAATAAGGGGGAAAAAAAGAACTTAAACTTTACATGTTGACTGGGAAGAAGGAACAAATCAAACAAAGACTTATCGTGTTGTATTCCCCTTTAAAGGACGAGGTGATCAAAAAAAGTCCCACCTGCTAACCCCCCCCTTTCAGACATGGATCCAACCCTTACCTATTGTGGTGTAGAGGACCTGGTCACAACAACGCTGCCCAGATAGCTGAGATCAATCAAAAACAAAGCAGGTAAGACTCCAGGAGCCATCAAGAATGACCACACTGCTCCTAATTTGTAATGATGGAGACATTTCAGTACATGAGAAGTGGACAGGCCCTGTGACACACTTTGCCCAACAACCTTTTCTTGGCAGTCAGACCTTCAAGTGTCCTGGGAGCAATTACAGGGATTGGGGTGAGGAAGGTTACAGATAGGTAAGGGTCAGTAGGGAAGGAGAGGGCTGAGAGGTTTGGTAGGTAGTGGGGAATTGGTTAGGTTAATGAGGCTGAGGATGGGCCGCAGGGCCTGCCAAGATGATCTCTTCTCAAAGCATCCCATCGCATGATAGAGGAATCTTCAAAGGCTTGGCACTATACATAGCAATGGGTGTTGGCTTTGTTCAGGGAATCAACTGGATGGATATCATGGGATTCCTCCTGTTAGGTGAATGCAGTATAAAGCATGACACTGATGGAAAAACAAGGATCCTGCAGTGATGTCTCCAAGTTCACAGGCTTTCAGGGGCTTGAGCCAACAAACCTAACTGTGCACGGACACTGTTATTTTATTTGGATGGACTGTAGCCCCAAAAGGTCTGAAACCTTATCTGTGAAGCACATCTGTGTATTTGTGAATTCAAAAAAATGTATTTTTATGCCCTATGACACTTTTTATTGACATTACATGCCAGTCAATTAATTTTGGAAGAATGCTTCACAGATCCAAGGTGTGAAAAACCCTACTTAATTTGACATGAAAAGCAGCATTTACCAAACTAAACTGGTAACAGTTCTAAGTTAAGATCATCAAGTGAATCATGACAAGAAATTGTTTTTCCTTCAATCAAACAGTTTGGCTTCTCATATAAAATGTTAGCAACTGACAAAAAGCACAAAGCAATCGGTAATTGATAATGGTTTAACATACTGATGAGATCAGACAGCATTTCAGTAACCAAAATGTCAGAGCATCTTCATTAAAGCATTATGGGTTGGGGCAGATGATTTAAATGGTATTGCTCTCTGCATGCCTAATGCACCTACCCTGAAGCTGACAACTGGGGTGGAGAGGGCTCTGATGGAAGGATCTCCTCCTCAGTCCTCCTCTGAGATGGCATCTGCCCAAACATGTTGCTGCTTTCCATTGGGGGTGATGGGGACTGGGAAGCTGGGTAACTGGTTGCAGAGGTGGCAAAGGTCATATGGGAGTGGTAGCTGGGACTGGCTCTCCTGCTACCATGGCCTTGTGCAGGTGAGGAGGAGGGGGAGGATCTCCTTGAGAAGCTGGCTGTGGAAGGAGGGAGGAGGGTAATCTCAGACATCTCTGGGGGTTTAGGAGGTTGGACTTTACTTGGGCGTGGTCGGGGACGGACTACAATCTCTGGGGAACCTTCATGGGAACTTAGGGGGCTTTGGGTGAGGGGTGAGAGTCGAGAGGGCTGAAGAACCACCTGATGCAAGCTGGAATCCATCCTTCGAGCTTGTCTGGGGCTGAAACGGGAGATTGTTTCAAACCATTGAGTGTCCAGGCTACTGAATGTGCTAGGGATAATATGGGCCATTGGATCGGTGTAAGGCAAAACCGGCACACCCCTACCATGACCTGTGTGTCTTAGCTGCCCTATATGTGCCTCTTGCATAGTAAAATGCTTGGCTGGGGAGCCATGAGGCTTGGCCTTGCTGGGAGACTTGCTTGAGTGGCTCTTTGCAGCCTCCAGTGGTAGAACAGCTGGGTAGGTAGGCATCGGAAGGGTGGAGGGCTGAAAAGCACCAAGGGGAAGAACATGAGGAGGAGGAGGATAAGGGGAGTCATGGCGGAGATGTAGTGGCTGATGTGGCGGGAAAATGAACTGGGGTCTCTCCAGACTTGCAAATGTGAAGTCCAGTCCCTGCCAAATCTCCGGAGAACGAGAGGAAGAAGGCAGAGTCAGAGGAAGTGGGAAACCTGTGACAGCATACTGTGGAAAATCACCCTCCCCCATTTCTTCGGGAATCATTGGGTGCCCAAAAGGACCTTCAGCAAGGTACGGAGGGGAGGACATGACAGAACTGAGTGGGCTGGTATCGGGCATGTAAAAAGGAGGAGGATCATGATCTCCAGGGGGGCCTAGATATCCATAGAAAGCCCTGTGGTGGAGAGAGCCTCGAATTTGCCCTGTGGCCTGAAGCCGACTGCTCTCCACAATGGTCATACCTTCAAAAGGCCTTTGGAACCGAGGACTGTAGGCTGGAGGTTGCAGGTAGGACTCCTGACTGGAGATTGGGGAAATCTGATGAGGCCGAAGAGGGGGCATAACTGGAGGCAGAGGCCTGGGTTCATCATTCTCCTCATCTGACTGCCGAAATTCAGGGTAAAGGTCTGATTCTTCCACAAAAGGGAAGCCTTCGATTCTCCGGGGCTTACCAGACATTTCTGTATCAGTGGGATCTATGACAAACCGTCCATCTGGACCTCGGCTAATGAGTTCGATTGGTGTTGTCACTTCAGTTTCATGTTTGGAGTTGCCATACTTCTTGCTTGTTATTGCTCTTTTGGTCTTCATATATAAAGACATTTCCTCCTTCTTCCCTGGACTTGGTGGTGGCTTCTTTCCATGCTGGTCATGACTATCCTCAGAGGATTCTGATGGGGATGCCTTTGAGTGAATGCTCTCAGGGCTCACCTTTCCTGAAGAAGACCTGATGAGAGAAAATAACAGGGGTGAAAAGTATGAAATCAAAAGCAGGACTATGGGTGCTGGATTGGTGGAGTGGTTAGCAACCAGGCACGTCCCACGTACATGCTTCTGCCCACCCGGGTTCAAATCCAGACTGTGGCCAGTTTGCAGAGTGTCTCCCCCTACTCTCTCACCCCCTTTCACAAGCCTATCCACTGTCATTCTCTCCTATCAATAAAGACACAAAATGCCCAAAAAATACATTTAAAAAATTGAAAGCAGGGCTATGACGATGAAGCAGATGGGGAATCAACCTACAATAAAAAAAAAAAGTAATGAACATGTGAGCTATAGTGATCCACATTTTTTTACAGGAGTAAAATTGCATTAGCATATCTATTATTTACTGAAGATCTTTGTACATCTTGTGCTGGCATATGATCATTTTATTTATTGCCTTGATTTACTTCTGGTAGAGCCATGTAAGGACACATGCCTTTGTGTCTTAGCAATATACCACACACTTTACTTTGCCTTGATGTAGCTTAGTGAGTGTTTTGCGGAGGTTTTGTGACACAGTTCTTTGTCTTGAATAAGAAGTCTAACAGTGAACAGAAGGAGGGGATATTATAAAACTTGACAGACCAGTGTGAGTTTGAAATATTAATGTCATGCATTATAACACAAAAAAGAAGTAGACATAAAATGACAACAGCAGTTTATTTTTAATTCTGCTATGAAACCCAACATTTTCCACACAGTGCTCCTCAGATGTTTTGGTATAGTTCTTCTCTGCTCATAGTGGCTTTGTTGCTTCGCCTTAAAGAAGCATAAGCTTAGAGTGCCCTCTGTTGGATTAATGGTTCATTGCTCCAGGGGCCTGTTGCACAAAACCTAGATAAGGGATTATGCAGGGATATCTTGGTTATCCTGGATCAACTAATCCATGATGTGGGAGCACAAAAGTTGGATAGGGGTAAGTGGGGTATGTCTTGATATATGTTACCATGGTGATTTATTCTGTAGCTCTAGCCTGCTCCAGACCAGGCTAAATTCCAGGATTTATTTAATCCCATCCCTTTTCTCAGTCAGCAGTCCCTACAAACGGAAACCAGTTTTTATTCCACTGCCCACCACACATCGTCATCACATTCAACAAGACCCATTGTCATTATTTGAACATTTATGATCATTAACTCATTGACTGCCATTGACGTCTATGGACATCAGCTTATTTACAACCGTTCACTGCCATTGACGTCTGCGGACGTCAATTATGTTTTTAGACAGGGGCAGCCGGGGGGGTCTGGCGGAGCTTATACATGAATTTCAGGCTTGTACATAGTTCACCGATGATCTGATACCTGTGGGTGGCAGCAGTGTGCACTTTAGATAAGTGATCAGCATGTATGAGAGTGATCGGTAGGAGAAGAAAACGAGGATGACGAAAGAGAAGATGGAGGAACGTTGAGATGAGGGAAGTTATGGCAGCTCACGCTCGAGCAGAGTATGTGCCGAAGCAAACCAGCAAAGGAGAGTTTTGGGATCGTTCAAAATGAGATTGCGGTGATCATTGAGAGAAGTCAGTGCCATGGAAACAAGCATTTGTCACTACTGACAACGAACTCGGGCCAAGCAGTGAGAAGCGTTACTCACGGCGAGTTTCTCCAACGGCCGGCTCAACTGATAAATCCGGGTCAGACGAATTTAGCGAACCTGACCTGGATGAGTGGCTGCTGTCTGGATCTGACAGGAGCAGCAGAACATCATCCCCAGATGCTCCAGAAAGACACAAAGGAGGTATGAGCTAAATTGCTATCTAGCTAAAGTGCTATCTGGCTAACTTATTGATCAGAAAAAAGGGGGGAAGCTTGGATCTCTTTGATCGATCAAAGTGATCCGACCTCCTCCCCTGCTCCCCCCTTGAATCCATGTCTTATAAGCACCACTTTACTCCCGCTTGTTCATAAACTGCCGTACATTTTTTAAAAATATACATCTTCTGTCAGTATTGTTGCTAAAGAATTTTCAATTGACAGATTGAGCATCCAGTAGAGGCCCCACTCCTGATGGTCGTGTGGAGAGGGAAGGTAAAAAAAAAAGGATTTTTCTGCCTATTACATGCAGCAATGAAAGAACTGTATTTTTGTGATAACTGTATTTTTTTCCATAATTTAGGTTGTGGATCCAGCAGAAAGGCCACTCACACCCCTGCTGTCAGTGGAAAGAAGACAGGTAACCAAAAGAAAAATCTCCAGATCACACAGAAGCAGTCAAAAAATGTTTTTATAGAAATTGTACATATTTCCATAATCTACAGGTTGGGCATCCAGAAACGATACCACTATCACCCCTGTTGGCAGTGCAAAAAAGAAAGGTAAAAAATATTCTTCCTATACACAGAAGTAATTAAAAAATATTGTTTCCAATTTTATCTAATTTTTTTCCAAAATTTACAGGTCGTGCATCAAGCAAAGATTGTCACTTCACTGCAATCCCTGGACTCCAGAGAGCTGCTGCAGAGCTGGAGTCTGACCAGCCAGCTGATTTCCTGGAGCTCTTCCCACAGTGTCCCCTTGCATGCAGAAAAGTGCTCTACAGACTACCACGGAAAAGTACACTATTCTGTGGAAGGGTGAAACACAAATACACACACACACACACACACACACACACACACACACACACACATACAAAAATATATGCACACACTCACAGCAGGGCCGTAGCCAGGATTTTGAAGATACCGAGGTCATTTTATCGTGGGAGCGGTCAGGCTGTCAGGCCAGCACTGTCCAGTCGGTCATGTTCTAATCTCTGATATTATATTTTCGGCCTAAATGAATGCTTATATGCACAATCAGGAGCGTTTCTTGTCTTGCAACATACAGGCATGAAAATGGGTCTGTGGTGAGAAACAGTCAGAAGACTGTAACGCCTCCAGGGGGGTCCGGGGGCATGCTCCCCCGGAAGAGAATTTTGAATATTTCATATTAAAAAGCATCAATCTGATGCCTTCTGAGAGAAACATGAAGCAGAATTACAGGACGGTATGACTGTGTAATGAAGTATCTATCTATAAATTGTCATATTCTGCTACATAAGAAATGAGACTGACAACTTCTGTCATGAAATATGATAACAGTTAATTTCTACTGGAGGCTTGTTGTTGTTGCTGTGTTACCTCTCCTGCTGTGTTAGCTAACGCTATGCATCAATGACACTATGAGTCTTTCAGCAGACTTTAATTCTTTTAGTGATATATTACCTGTAGCCGGAAGTGGGGCCAAGTCATTGTTATGCAAGTCACAAGTAAGTCTCCAGACAAGACAGTCAAGTCCAAACTCATGTCCTGAGTCCTTTAGTTTCAGTTTCAAGTCCTTTCGAGTCTATCGTGGCTGTTTCTCTCTGGTCTATCATGTTGTCCATCTCTGACTTTAATTATTTTACTGGTTGAATGTTGGCTGACAGGTGGATTTCAGTAAAACAGACCCAACAGTTTCAGGGGCTGCATTTACAGCTGTAGGCTAGGGAATCACTGAAAAGAAATATACTTTTCTGACTACAACTAAAACCCATTCACATTTTTTTAACTTGATAATATTCTAGGGGCTATGGAGGGCCTGATGTGGCCTCAAGGCCACCAGTGGATGATCACTGATGTCCAGTATGAGGACAGATTTGTCAAACAATGTACATTCTGGGGTGACTGTCCTATTTATGGAAATGTATAAAAGATTTCCCTTAGCTAATATAAGAAGTGGAAGGAAACAGTTATGTTTGACACTTTCAGATAAAACAGAGTGAGGAGTCAGCTCTTACTGCTCTATTCTGAGAAACAATGATCATCTCAACAGTCAACATGACCCAAATCTCAAAAAGATCAACCAGTTTAATTTGTTTAATGAAATATCGTGGCAGTTTGGACCTCAGATTAAAGAAAACACATTTTATGCATAAAAAGAGGAAAAATGTTATAAACCTTCAGTAATAGTGAGAGCCCTGGGAGTTCACAGATCCATTAATCTTACAGTGTTGCTCATCATAACATTCATGTTGGTTGTTTTCCAGATATCTCAATCAATCAATCAATCAATCAATCTTTATTTGTATAGCGCCAATTCATAACAAGTGTTATCTCAAGACACTTTACAATAGAGCATAAAGCTCTTCATTTTGTGGATACACATATATGCATAGATACATATATACATATAAAATACACATATACAGATACATACAAATATATACATCCAACACCCAACATGAATCCAAATAGCCAATCATGGATCCCTCCATCATGGCGGCAAGAAAAAACCCTCTGTTAAGCAGCAGCAAATCTTGAATGTGGATCCCAGTCTCATGATGAACAGCAAATCCACACAATGCTGTGTCGGGTGTGAGGGCAAAAGAAGGAAGGTAAGAGGAGACAAGTGGACTAGAATAATAACTAAAATTAGGGACAGGTTCATGTACCATCAACCTGTCGTCTCATTTATTAGAGGGTAGCCTCTTGAGATGCTACATCTCATTTTCAAGAGGGTACTCATGTCTGAATGGTTGTGGTGATCATTTTCTAGAAGTATAATCTTAGATATTCTTACTGAAAATAAGAATTTATGGTAGTGACGAACTCATGGGTGCCCAGACCACAAGTGCATCCCAACCATATTTGTCTCCATTAAATATAAATGTGTTAAAGGCCTCTTGAGATGTGACATCCCATTTTCAAGAGGGACTTCATGACTATGTGGTAATAAAAAATAGATACTGTAGGTGTAACGATCATGGATATGGAGATCATGCTAATAACTACATGAACAGCTATAATGATAATGGGAATGGAGTGTTCCTAATAAAATGGCCAACTATGTGTCATGTTTATAACTGTAGTTTTGAGGCTTCATGACTCCACAGCAGCAGGCAGTCTCCACCAAGGATCCCAGGCCACCTACAAGACAAGAGCCAGAGACGAGTACAGGAGCAAACAAACGGGGCAAAAGCAGATGCTGAGAGAGAGAGAGAGAGAGAGAGCGAGAGAGAGAGAGAGAGAGAGAGAGAGGGAGAGAGAGAGAGAGAGAGAGAGAGAGAGAGAGAGTTTACATCTAAACTATGAGTTTAATTTATGAACTAATTTATTCATTTATTTATAAACTATGAGCTGGTCCCTAACTGAAAGCTTTATCAAAGAGGAATGTTTTAAGTCTAACCTTAAAGGTAGAGAGAGTGTCAGACTCCCGAACTGTGGTTGGTAAATTGTTCCAGAGAAGAGAAGCCTGATAACCGAAGGCTCTACCTCCCATACTACTTTTGGAGATTAATGGTACCACAAGTAGGCCGGCATTTTGGGAGCGTAATGTTCTAGAGGGGTTGTATGGCACGACAAGCTCTTTAATATAGACTGGTGCCTGTCCACTGAGAGCTTTATAGGTGAGGAGAAGAATCTTGAATTCTATTCTATATTTAATGGGAAGCCAATGCAGAGAAGCTAAAACAGGAGTAATGTGGTCTCTTCTCCTAGTTCTAGTCAGTACACGTGCTGCAGCATTTTGGACCAGCTGAAGCGTCTTAAGTGACTTGCTGGGACAGCCTGAAAGCAGAGAATTACAATAGTCCAGTCTAGAGGTAACAAAAGCATGGACTAGCTTTTCAGCATCGCTCTGAGACAGGATAGGCCTGATTTTAGCGATGCTACGAAGATGAAAAAAGGCTGTTTTTGAAATTTGCTTTATGTGGGAGTTAAAGGATAAATCCTGATCAAATAGTACTCCTAGATTTCTAACAGTTGTGCTTGGTGCCAGGCTAATGCCATCTATGGCAGTTAAATCACTAGAAAAGGATCCTCTAAGGTGTCGAGGGCCCAGCACAATAACCTGTCTTGTCTGAGTTAAGAAGAAGAAAATTTCTGGCCATCCAGGTTCTGATGTCCTTTAAACAGGCATCTAGTTTGTCTAACTGGTTTGTCTCACCTGGCTTCAGTGATACATAAAGCTGTGTATCATCAGCGTAGCAGTGAAAATTAACAGAGTATTTCCTCATGATATCACCAAGGGGAAGCATATATATAGAGAAGAGAATTGGACCTAGCACTGAACCTTGAGGAACCCCGTAACTTACTTTAGTGTACACAGAGGACTTGTTGTTCACGTGTACAAACTGATATCTATTGGATAAGTAGGACTTAAACCAATTTAAGGCAGTCCCTGTAATCCCAAGTAACATCTCTAATCTCTGTATAAGAACACCATGGTCAATGGTGTCGAAAGCAGCACTTAGATCTAACAAAACAAGAACAGAGAGAAGTCCTTCATCTGAAGCTGAAAGTAGATCATTGGTTACTTTAACTAGAGCAGTCTCTGTGCTGTGATGAGCTCTAAATCCTGACTGAAAGTCCTCAAGCAGGCTATTGTCTTGAAGGAAGTCACCTAGCTGATCAGCTACTACTTTCTCCAGGATCTTTGAGGCAAATGGAAGGTTAGAAATAGGCCTGTAGTTAGCTAATGTTCCTGAATTGAGGTTAGGTTTTTTAAGGAGGGGTTTGATTACTGCTGTTTTAAAAGACTGTGGTACGTAGCCTGTTGATAGAGATATATTTACTGTCTCCAGCAACAATGGACAAACTAGAGGAAAGACCTCCTTGAACAGTTTAGTTGGGATTGGGTCTAAAAGGCAGGTTGATGATTTAGAGGAGGAGACCAGAGAATGTAGCTCCTGAAGGCTAATTGTAGAGAAACTGTCTCACTCAGGTCTAACTACTACTACATTTAGAGGTACGGCAGGTTCAGCTGGAGATAAAGAGTTGCTAATTTTATCTCTAATTTTCAGAATTTTATCATTGGAAAAGCTCATAAAGTCCTCACAGCTCAGGACTAGAGGAATCACAGGCTCAATAGAGCTCTGACTCTGTGTCAGCCTGGCTACAGTGCTGAAGAGGTATCTAGGGTTGTTTCTATTTTCTTCAATAAGTGAGGAGTAGTAGGCGGCTCGAGCATGTTTTAAGGCTCTCATGTAGTTATTATGACTCTCTCGCCAAAGTATGCGTGACTCTTCCCTTTTATCAGAGCGCCACATTCTCTCTAATTTACGGGTTGTTTGTTTAAGTGTACGAGTCTCTGAGTTAAACCAAGGAGCTGTCCTCTGACGTTTAATACGTTTTTGTCTCAGTGGAGCAATTGAGTCCAAAGTGGATCTTAGTAGACTGGCTGAGTCATCAACAAGCTGATCCAGCTGAGTAGGACTAAAACTAATATCACAGTTATCAGTTGGCCAATTTATTGAGCTTAGGGCAGTAGGAATGGCTTCTTTGAATTTAGCCACGGAACCACTGGACAGATTTCTACTGCTCACAATTTTGCTGCAAAATGCAGAATCTTCCAGGAGGATGCTGAAAGTTACTAAGAAGTGGTCGGATAAAAATGGATTTTCAGGAAAAACTTTCAGTTCATTAATATCAAGGCCATATGCTAAAACCAAATCAAGAGTGTGATTAAAATGATGGGTAGCTTCACTAACAGACTGAGTAAAGCCAACTGAGTCTATTAATGACATAAAAGCTGAGTTAAGACTATCACTCTTTGTCCACATGGATATTAAAATCACCTACGATGATTATTTTATCAGAGCTAAGGACCAAGTTTGATATGTACTCAGAGAATTCTGATAAGAATTCAGAGTATGGTCCTGGAGGACGGTAAATTATCACAAATAGGACTGTCTGGCCGGTTTTTGAATCAGTATGAGATAAATTTAGAGTAAGGCTTTCAAAAGAAGTATATTTAGCCTTTGGTCTGTGATTGATTTGGAGACAGGAATGATAAATAGCTGCTACACCACCACCATGGCCTGTGTCGCGTGGTATATGAATATTTGAATGACTGGGAGGAGTGGACTCATTTAAACTGACATATTCTTCGTCACGTAGCCATGTCTCAGTTAGACAGAATAAATCAATCTGATTTTCTGATATAAGGTTGTTCACCAGTAAAGATTTGGACCTCAGTGATCTAATATTTAAGAGACCACATCTGATTCTCTGATCTTTTAAAGCCACTACATTTGAAGGTTTTATTTTAATAAGATTTCTATGGTTGACACCTCTTTTATTTGTTTTTGTGTTAATATCTAAGTGAGCTTTGGGTCGGGGGACTGACACAGTCTCTATGGAATAATGTTTATCACTATTACAAGAGCCATAGCAGTTATCTCAGTGATGAACACAGCTGTCATAACAGTAATGGCAGGAAAACTGTCCCAGAGCAAGCGCGGAGGAGCGTGGAGGACTGCAGCTCTGCAACATGGTCTCATCTCTGAGAGGTCATAAGTGTGACTCTGCCATGTTTTTTGATAGGAGAGATGCACCAGCCAGAGTAGGATGGATGCCATCTCTTCCTATCAGGCCAGGTTTTCTCCAGAAGGTTGACCAATTGTCAATGAAGCCCACATCATTTGCTGGACACCACCTCGATAGCCAGCGGTTGAATGATGACATGCGGCTATACATGTCATCACTGGTCAGATTGGGCAAGGGGCCAGAGAAAATTACGGAGTCCGACATTTTCTTTGCAAAAGAGCACACTGATTCAATTTTAATTTGGTAACTTCCGACTGGCGACGTCGGGAGTCATTCGTGCCGACATGGAGGACTATTCTAGCAAACTTACGTTTACTCTTTGCCAGCAACTTCAAATTTGCCTCAATGTCGCCCGCTCTGGCCCCTGGGATGCACCTAACTACGCCCGCTGACTTCGCTATCGTCACGTTTCTGACTATGGAGTCGCCAATTATCAGTGTTTGTCCCCCTGTGGGCGGATTACCACCATCACCGAGGGGAGAAAACCTGTTGGAAACGTGAACCGGATGGTGGGGTACCGAGTGGGTCTTCGACTTACGGCTATGCTTGCCGCGGACAGTGACCCAGCCATTACTAGCCGGGGGGGAGGCTAAGCTAACGCTAGCGCTAGCGCGACCTGCACTGCTAGCTACGTCCTGCCTGCTCGCTACGGCTACGTAAGTGGGCTTTGATCTGGTGCAGAGCCGCTTCTCCAGATCGGACACCCTCGCCTCCAATCTAGGAATAAGCTACACTTCTGACAAATACCGCTATCAGTAAAGGAGGCCAAGGAGTAGCTAAGCATATCTCAAGTCAAAGGTTCATCATAGGGAAATCCTCATGTCTGTGCCAAGATAAGAAGGATACATCAAGATCCTGAGAGAACAGCTAATTTGTGCTTGTTACAGCACAGCAGAGTAAAATAAAATAATCTTTGTTGTCTGCTTAAGGCCTCTGAACACTGAAGACAAACTTACCACATTTTTACCTGATTTATTAACCGTCCACTGAATACAGCTCTGAGACCCACTTCTGGGCTTCGACCCACAGGTTGAGAATCGCTGCTCTAGTAGACTGCATTTGGAGCTTGATCCTTTACAGATTGCTTTTATATCATGGAGAATAAGTGAGGCAGAAAACCTCAGGATGAATTTAGAAAAATTAAGTCAAAAAAGAGCTGAACTGTTCAGGAGTGCTGAGTTTTAATTAACCAAAAGGCGGACTCATACTTTTTTAAATTGCTGTGTTCTCTAAAAATCATGTAACGTGGGCGAACGAGACACCGTTTATATTATAACAACACACCAGGTGACTGACTGTCCCTCACTGTCCCCAAGGCCTTTACGCTCATACAGGTTTCTCCGATCTTCACGGAGTTTCCTCACTGTCCCTGCGCTACATCTGAGCTCTCCGATCTTATATATATATATATGTATATATATATATATATATCTCATAATGTATATCCGCCTATCTATATATATATATATATATATATGTATATATATATATATATATATGTATATATATATATATATATATATATATATATATATATATATATATATATATATATATATATATATATATATATATATATATATATATATATATATATATATATATATATATATATATATATATATATATATATATGTATATATATATATATATATATATATATATATATATATATATATATATATATATATATATATATATATATATATATATATATATAGATAGATAGATAGATAGATAGATATATAGATATACATATATATATATAGATAGATATACATATATATATATATTTATATATATATATATACATATATATATAAATACACACATTATACATATATAATGTCTATGTACGTAGATGCCTCATTGACTGGCGCTGCCTATTGAAGCTGACATATCAACCGGCCGCCATCTTGGATGGATGGGTCTCACATGCGGCTCCAGTGTGTTTATTATACTGAGAAAGGTGTATAATGCCCAACTATTATGAGCATAACTCAGCAAATTTTTCCTGATTTTTACATGGTTTAGTTTGTTTCAAACGACAGATGTACTTATGATACAGTACGCTATCACAAAATAAACAAATACATTCTTTCATGTTAAAATAATTTTAATTATGCTCTTTTTTTATTGTGCACTGAGACAGTACAGAGAGACGGACAGACAACGTGTGAGCAACAACATCTTTATGGTCATGGATAGATAGATAGATAGATAGATAGATAGATAGATCGATAGATCGATAGATCGATCGATAGATAGATAGATCTTTGTGTGTGTGGTCATATATACATATGTAAGTATTTCACAATGCCAACTTCACACATAATAACAATAATAATAATTATAATAATAATAACTTATTGTTTTTATTATTTTAATCATAGTAAAATTAATGATAACAATGGCAACATCAGCCACAATAATAATGAAATTAAATCAAACTATAGTACGGATGCTTATTTATATAAAAAAAGAGATAATAAGTAGAACAATAGTAATAATAGTTTGTTATGAAAGGGAGAAAAGTCATTTAACAATAGCAGCTGCAGTGTAATGATAGTAACTGTAAAGGTAATACATAAATATATCATAGTAAATAAAGTAGAATAGAAAGCATAAAAGAGTAATAAAAATAAACATTGGATGGAGTATTAATGAGAAGAGGAGGAACAACAACAGCATTAGCGGCAAGTGATATGCTGGTAGGGACAGGGAGGGATTGTCACTGGTGTGGCTATGGTTGTATGGAGTGAAGCTGTAAGGGGGGCAATAAATAAAATATAGTAAAATATGGATAGAATGATGCAAGGGAATAAAGAATAGATATATGAAAAGGAGAAAAGGGGAAAAGTATGTAGATGATGATATAATAATTACAATAATATGAGAAGGGGATCAAGGGAATAAATGGACAAATAAATGAGCAAATCTGATGAATCAGAAATAATAGTAATATAGTAATGGTAATAGTTGTAACAACAACAGTAATATAATTCTAATTAATAATAATAAGAATATGAAAAAAATCTTGTTTATTTGTGTACAGGGTCATGATATTGTGTGTGTGTGTGTCTGTGTGTGTGTGAGAGAGAGAAAGAGAGACATTCAAATGAAAAATATACAATTAATTCATTTGTACATCTATTCATATGCCGAATCATCTGTCTTTGTCACACAGCATAATATTTCATATACCCCACCCATAACTAGCACATTCTTAGTGACAGCCATGGTAATTTACAAAATGATGTAAAATAAAATTTAAAAATAATAATAATAATAATAATTGTTGTTGTTGTTGTTGTTGTTGTTGTTATTATCAATTTTATTGTTTTGTGTGCTGTGAGTAATGTACTATTTCAGGCACAGGCTCATGTATGTGTGCTCGCACACACAAACCAGACATCTTATATAAATCATGTTGACATTCGTATTAAACTTTAAATACGTTTTTACTCAGCTGTGTTGGAATAAAACTAAAAAGCCATCTGCTTTCAATATTGCGCCGTTTACTGTCACTTTACGCTGCACAAAATATAAGCATAAATGCATTCACTTCACTTGTTTTTGGTCCTAGACCGGAGAGAAGAGACCCCTCCAATATGGCGGTGACGCTGTAATACGCTCCAGGCCGTAATGAGGCAGAGGAGATCGATTGCTTTCCCTGCGACCAGTGACCTCAGTGACGTCATTTCAGCACTTTTCGATTCGTACCCGTAAGCCTGGATTCGTACTCACAGGGAAGAATTCGTAGTCGTAAAAATGTGAGTTGTATTCATAAAACTTTGCAGTCGTATAAAAACAACTGTAACCTGAACCCAATTTCACACACTTATGTATATGACGGCAGATTTTTGTGTGAAACAACATTCTTGACACAAAAATTGTTGAAATTACAAATACGAATCATTAATTATGCGTACGTCTTTTTTGACAGCTTTCTTACACTATACTTATCTATACCTGATTAATGTTCTATTAGTTATATTATCTCCAGATAACAAGTGTTATCTCCCAACCATATTTGTCTCCATTAAATATAAATGTGTTAAAGGCCTCTTGAGATGTGACATCCCATTTTCAAGAGGGACTTCATGACTATGTGGTAATAAAAAATAGATACTCTAGGTGTAACGATCATGGATATGGAGATCATGCTAATAACTACATGAACAGCTATAATGATGATGGGAATGGAGTGTTCCTAATGAAATGGCCAACTATGTGTCATGTTTATAACTGTAGCTATATTTCATTAGGAACATTCCATTCCCATGATCATTATAGCTGTTAATGTAGATATTAGCATGATCTGTTCTATCTATTTATATCTAGTATCTATTTTTTATTACCACATAGGCATGAGGTCCCTCTGAAAATGGGATGTCACATCTCAAGAGGCCTTTAACCCATTATACTTAATGGAGACAAATATGGTTGGGATGCACTTGTGGTCTGGGCAACCATGAGTTCGTCACTACCATAAATTCTTATTTTCAGTAAGAATATCATTGCTTATACTAATATAAAATGATCACCACAACCATTCAGACATGAGGATCCTCCTGAAAACGAGATGTAGCATCTCAGGAGGCTAACCTCTAATAAATCAGATGACAGGTCTATGGTTCATGGATCTGTCACTAACTTTAGTTCTTACTTTAGTCCACTTGTCTCCTCTTACCTCCCTTCCTTTGCCCTTGCACCCAACACACTATCATGTGGATTTGCTGTTCATCATGAGACTGGGATCCACATTCAAGATTTCCTGCTGCTTAACAGAAGGTTTTTTCTTGCCGCCAAGATGGAGGGATTCATGATTGGCTATATGGATTCATGTTATGTTCATGGATGTATATATTTGTATATATATGTATATGTGTATTTTTTCATGTATATATGTATCTATGCATACATGTGTATCCATAAAATAAAGAGCTTTGTGCACTATTGTAAAGTATCTTGAGATAACACTTGTTATGAATTGGCACTATACAAATAAAGACTGATTGATTGATTTTATATGGATGTGTGAGAGAAAAAAAAACTTGTCAAGCCTTACTACCTAATGACGGCACACTTTCTGTAGCAACATTAAAGACAGAAATACAGCTGAGGTTGAAGCAACCTGGATAAGGAAACAACTGGGAGATGTATCACACTCCCTCTGAAAGTGGACTCTATGGAGGGTAAAACTCTCAGCCTGGGACAGTCGAAGAATGAAGAGGAAACAGCTCTTCAATGTCTTCTGTTGCAATGCAAAACTGTCCTGCCCATTTGCTGAGTATAAATTCTTATGTTACACCATGTAGACTGTAATGAGAGGAAGCTGCACATTTTGTCTGTAAGCTGATCATTCCTTGCAAGTAAATCTTTAAAGACAACTCTACTCTCCTGTCATCCTTCCACACAGGCTCCACCAGTCAGAGGTGAATAACAAGGGAACATTTTTCTGCCATTCTTGATAAGGGAGTAATTTTTCTGACAATGGTTACTCAGAAATATCGGGCAAAATACGCTTTCCTCAGAAGTTTACTTGGAGAACTTGGAGGGGATTGTCATTGTCAAGATCAGTGTCACATCTAAGTGGTAAGTGTTACATCTGTGTTGTATCACTTAATGTAAAACGACAATCTAAGGACTGAAATGCAGCTTAAGCTATCAGCTATCAACAGGGTCTAGCTGCAATGTCATACTGTGGATTGATGGGAATTGGTCTGTGATAAGTCTGACTAGCAGAACGATTGTCCAATCACCAGCTGCAGTTGTTTTGAAGGTTCTACCTCTGAAAACATTTTCAAAGGGTTTTCTACAAATGGACTAGTGAATTATTTCTGTGTTGGATATATGGAACTGTCCGTCTGCCATGTCAGCTTGAGGGGGGTGTCCCTGTGTGCTCTGTGCAGTGAAGTTACTTTATATACTTGTTAATATGAGTGAATTATGTAGCACACATGCTAGCAGCCCTTCTTTAACAGCTTTTCTCCTTTTTTGTCTCATTTGACATGCTTTTAAAGGACATAGGGTCGGATCTACTAAGATCCAAAATAAAGGGCGCTAAATTGCGTGTGCAAACAAAAAATTGGCACACATTATTAGTGGGCCTGTTGCAGGTGATCTACTATCACTGCGTGTGTAATTCATAACAGGAGCAAAAGTAGTGAGCACCGCCCCCTCTAAAGGAGGATTTTGTGTGTGCTATTGGCTGTCACCATGGAGAGTTTGGGAGAGCAAAGTGTCCGTAAATCAAATATGAAGTTTTAAGCCATGGAGCTTGAGGCAAAAAAACATGTCACTTTTCCCTCATGCCATACTATATATACTATATATACTACATCTATGCGTCATTTTTAATTTTCCTTTTCTGCAGTTAAACATAATCTAAATGACAGCATTCACATAGTTACACAGATTCATCACCAATAACCCCTCATGTATAGAGCAGTCTTACAGTTACGCACACACAGACAGAGTGAGGACTCTTGCCTTTTACGCACTGACAGCGTCACACTCAGCGCACTGACAGCCTCTGAACTCACTGTCAGTTAGGAGTGGGAGAAAAAAATCGATATTTTTATTCAAAAATCGATATCCCCCCCTACACACACACACGCACACACACACACTATAGGCGCTAAAGTCGCCAAATTGAGGCAAGCGACATTGCTGGATAAAACAGGCCATAGCTGTTAAAATAGTGCTGAATAGTGTTCCTACTTTTTACCAGCAGATAGTGGACAGGTGACAGGTTTCTATTAAAGTTTTGGCGTATATTTATTTTAAAACACACACACCGGACCGAGGGACGTGAGTGTGGCTGTAGAGGCTGCAGAGAGAGAGAGACACAGAGTGATAGAGACTGAGTAAGAGTACTCACGATGCCGAGAGTACTTTGTCAAGTACTGTCTGACTCTGAATCTGAGGAATATTTACTCTCTGAGGATGACGGTCAGTCGTCCAGTGAGAACCAAACTGGCAGCGAGTGTGCAAGAGCGGAGCGTTCGCAGCCATTACAGTCCCGGAGCAGTACATACCGAGAGTTTTTCCTCTCCATGGCCGGCGACTGCCGAAGAGGGTACATGGTCTGGGATGCAGGGAAGCTCAAAACACCGCGAAAAGTGATGGTGTAAGCGGAGAATGAGACCGCAGAGCTCTGGACAGACGAGGGAGAAGCCGGGGGTAAACAGTGCAGGCAGCAGAGGCGTTCATGCTCGGCCCGTAAATTACAGCGATGACGATGGCTGGGAAAACTAACCACTTTGAAACTATAGCCTTTTTAAATCTTGATAGCAAAATTTTATATTTCTTGAAAAAACTCTGTTGCCTGAAGGGATAATAAGCCACTTTCTATATGCAATCCAGGCTTTTGAAGAGAGGGAGCATAAACAGCTGGTTAATATATATTGCTGAATAAATCCTAAAAACAGACTCACATGTGATGTGTATTTTTCCTGATATGGTCTGTAGGCATCATCATTGTTCATCTTTTTCACTAGTTTTAAAAAAGCTAACTAAAGATTGTGAAAATCGGCAAGATCGTAGAATCGCAATTTAAATCGTATCGGCACCTAAAAAAATCGCAATAAATCGAATCGTGAGAAAAGTGAATCGTCCCAGCCCTACTGTCAGTGTCTGGAGAGTGTAAAAGTCAGCTCTGAGTTAGAGTTTACACAGGTTAAAGGACCTCCTCCACGATGTATTGAGAGTGCAAAGCAGAGAGGGTTTACTTTGTGCGTGTGTCCACATGAGTGTGAGGGCACACCGAATTGTCTCTCTTGTTCCAGTCCATCATAACGACGGACAGCCTCCAAGTCTTTCTGTTTTTCATCAAAAAATTTAGTTGGTGATGGAAAACATTCAGCTAATGCGACTGCAGTTTGCTATAATGACAGCAGCCCTCTGTTGGTAACTCTGTGCCTTTTTTGCACCTGCTTTTCTAACGTACTAAATTTAGATGCAAAAACAATGCGTGCAGTCACTTAGGGGTTTGATAAATCACATTGCGGGTGCTAAATGATTATATTTGCATCTCCTCCTCCCAGTATTTTGCATATTCTGATCATCTGCATGTATTCTGCATATTTATGAGGGCAACAAGCTAAATGGACTGCGCATGCTGTTTTGCTCATCTGACAGATGCAATCCTTAGTGCATGTTGTTACTAAATCAGCTTTGCTTGCGCTATCAGGTTTGCACGTGTTTTTATACATGCAAACCTTTAGGAGATCGGGCCCATAGTGTTTAGCAAATACACCTTGTGGTGAATCAGCATGATTCAAACCATGACTAAAGTCAAAGAAAAGTGTGACCAGGAGTGCTGCTAGTCTCAAAGCATGTGATAAATTAGCTCCCATTACTTCGCACCAACTGCAGCATGTTTTTACCCAGTATGCTTGGACATCAAGCCACTTGCTAAAAGGCCACCAGTGCATTCAATAGGTCTGAAAAATATGGTGGCCGACAAGGGCTTACATGCCGCAAACAAAAAAAACGTGACATTAACGGACAAAACACAATACAAACGATCAAAACGCTGCAAACACAGGAATGATGCAAACCCAGAAACACACAAAGGCATAAAACAAATGCAACAGAGAAATGCTGCACTAAAAAACACAATGCATTCAAAGAAATGCTGCAAAAGCAAAAACATACAAACCGACAAAACAAATGCAAAAGGGAAATGTTGCATACAAACCCCAAAACAATTGCAAGAGAGAGACGCTGAAAATTCACAGAAGGTTGCCAAGCCACTAGGGGGAGCTGACCATAGGGAAGGAACTAACCCTTTTTTTTTTTTTTTTTTTTTTTTATTAAATCACTCAGTTAATACAAAGAGAGATCAGTTTCAAAATGTCAACAATCGCAACAAGAGGTATGGACATACAAAATAAAATAAAAAATATATAAAAGAAAAAAAAAAAATAATAATGGATAGCCAAAACAAAAAAGTAAATTAAAAAAAGAAAAAAAACCATAAAAGTTCTGTTTGTTTTGAAATGGCTAGGAGTTGTCCATGAGTCTTGCATCTTCTACCATGTTGAGAAGCTTCATAGCAGTCAGTTTTTTCATGTGTTTCAAAGATGAGAAAAAAGAACACAGATCTTTATGAAATACATTAAAGTTTGGTTTACATTTCAGAAATCTGTTTTTATGAATAAAGAACTTCCCTAAGATTATAATGGTATTAACTGATAGATCATGCAAGGAGCTCTTAATTCTGTAGCCGGAACAAAATATTTTCACATTTAAAATCAGGAGTTGGTACATTTTTTGACAACCAGTGATGTAAATCATCCCAAAATGCATTTGAATACACACATTCAAAAAATACATGTTCTGTAGTTTCAATATGGTCATTACAAAAGGAACAATTATTTGTTTCAAAGCCAAAGCATTTACTTAGAAAATCCGCAGAAGGATAAATACCACTGACAATTTTGAATTTAATCTCTTTCACTTTAGGTGCGACAGGAAATTTTAAGAATTTAGATCTTAAAATTTGAGTTATTTTTTTGAAGAAAAAATTAAGGTTTGGAACTTTAGGTAATGAGACTGGGAATACTTCTTTATTAAAACTATTTCTGATTGCAACATTTGTCAGTTTAGAATCACAAATGTTGTGACCATTTATTAGAATATATGGGAGATTTGATCGTGCCCCATTTCTACAAAAACCAGAAGCCATTAACAAAACTGCCTCAGCTATCGCTTTAACCACCTGTTTGTACTGACGTTCATCAGAAATGTTATATTTAGTACTAAACTGTTCAGGTGTTAAAATGTTTCCTGTACAGTCCAGTAAATGTAGCACAGACCAAACCCCCTTATCTAACCAATTTTGCAGAAATACAGATTTACATTTATCTAAAACGTATCTACAGTTCCACAGAGGGGTCATGTGAGGGCTAAAATTATGCTTGTAAATCAGTCTCCAATAAAGTAAAACCTGTTGATGAAATGAGGAAAATTTACAGGGAAGTTTGTTTAGGTCAAAGTCACATCTGAGAAGGAATTCGATACCTCCTAGTTTGGAGAAAATTTCACTGGGAATATGAAACCAGAATTGTTTGGGTTGTTTAAGAAATTGCCTCAACCAGTTTATTTTGACAGTGCCGTTGATTTACGGTGGCCGAGACCCGCCACCGTACCTGCAGGAAGTACCTGTACCCGTACCGTAAGAGTACCTGCAAACAATAAAGAAACACTGCAAACAAAAAAAGAACGCTGCAAACAATAAAGAAACACTGCAAACAAAATAAAACGCTGCAAACAATAAAGAAACTGCAAACAAAAAAAGAATGCTGCAAACAATAAAGAAACGCTGCAAACAAACAAAAAAACGCAAACAATAAAGACCCAGTTTATATTGCACAAATCCTTGCTGCACCAACATGAGCATGTTATAGGTCACACATGCTCACATACTGTAGCTGTGGTTCCCTCAGCCACAGTGTGTTTTGCTGTGAAGCAGATGAACAATTAAATTTTCTTCAGGGTCAGTAAAATATTGACCTACCCATAAGAATACACATCCAGTCTCCAGTTTTACATTGAGATATTAAACAGTTTTAATTACGTAAAAAATGAAATATTGTCATGCTCTAAAATTTGTGAACTTGAATGCACTTGAAAGTATTTTTAGCATTTTGATTATAAAAATTAAAATTCTTTGTCTCCTCTCACAAAACGTTGGTGTGCCGGCAAAAATAGTACCTGGTAATCCACTTCTGTAGCAGCGAGCCTTTTTTGTTTGCAGCGTTTCTTTATTGTTTGCAGCATTTCTTTTTTGTTTGCAGCGTTTCTTTATTGTTTGCAGCATTTCTTTTTTGTTTGCAGCGGGGTTTTTTGCAGCTTTTCTTTATTGTTTGCAGCGTTTCTTTATTGTTTGCAGCGTTTCTTTTTTGTTTGCAGCGTTTTCTTTTGTTTGCAGCGTTTCTTTTTTGTTTGCAGCGTTTCATTTTTGTTTGCAGCGTTTTTTTGTTTGCAGCGTTTCTTTGTTTGCAGCATCTCTTTGTTTGCAGCGTCTCTTTTTTGTTTGCAGTGTTTCTTTTTTGTTTGCAGCATTTTTTTTGTTTGCAGCATTTCTTTATTGATTGCAGCATTTCTATATTGTTTGCAGGTACTCTTTTATTTGCAGAGGTGGCGGGTCTCAGCCACCATAGTTGATGCATTCAAGCTCAATAGCCTTAACGCCACCTTCTTCATACTCTTGAATCATAGTGCCCTTTTTAATATAGTGCGTTTTCCCCTTCCAGATGTAGTTGAAATTAGTTTGATTAATTGCTTTAATTGCATCTTTGGGTATTGATAATGAATAAGCTGGATGAATCGAGAGAGATGCATTCCATTTTTGAGAGAAAGGTTCTTCCAAGGATGGAAATGTCTC
The DNA here is from genome assembly GCA_036419115.1 of Scarus forsteni. Taxonomy (NCBI): domain Eukaryota; kingdom Metazoa; phylum Chordata; class Actinopteri; order Labriformes; family Labridae; genus Scarus; species Scarus forsteni. The sequence continues at coordinate 1,057,286 of JAZDUH010000075.1, forward strand.
TCTGTGACCAAGAGTTTAGGAGTGTTTTAGTTTTTTCTAGGCAATTCCATATATTAAGTTTGGCTAATTGGTCTACATCTTTAGTGATATGAATACCCAGATATTTTACTGTTGTTTTGACAGGAATGTTGTGAATAGTTGTTAAATTGCAATCATGAATAGTTAGTAATTCATATTTTCCAAGGTTTAATTTTAGTCCAGACGCTTTAGTGAAAAAATCTATAGCGTTGAGGATTTTAGGAAGTTGATCATAATCTTTCATGAATATGGCTGTGTCATCAGCCAGTTGGCTAATAGTCAGATGTTTCCCTTGTACTGTTAGTTAATCAAAATCAGATTTTTTAATTAGAATAGAAAGCATTTCTGCTGCAGCAATAAATAATAAGGGGGAAATCGGGCAGCCCTGTTTTATTCCTTTACCTATTAAGAATCTTGGGGAGGTGACTTGTGGTAATAGAACTGAGCTGTTAGTATCCTTATGAATTAATTTAACAAAGTCTAGAAATTTATCACCAAAGCCAAAAAGTTCTATAGTCCTAAACATGAAATTATGTTCAATCATGTCAAAGGCCTTAAAGAAGTCCAAAAATAGAATGAAGCCCTCATCCTCAATTAGATCTATATAGTCTATTAAGTCAAATATGAGCCGTATATTGTTGTGAATTGAACGTCCCTTAATAAAACCGGATTGAGTATCTGAGACAATATCTGTGATTCCTGTCTTGAGTCTATTAGCATATATATGTGTTAATATCTTATAATCGTTGTTAAGTAGGGTAATTGGTCGGAGATTGTCAATTAATTTTGGGTCCTTGCCAGGCTTAGGAATTAGAGTAATAACCCCTTGCTTCATTGTAGTTGGTAAAATTGATGTTGTAGAGATTTCTTTAAGCATGTTAAAAAAAAGATCTTTTAGATAAATCCAAAAGTGTATGTAAATATAACTTGTTAGGCCATCTGACCCCGGAGATTTGTCTAAAGCCAAGCATTTAAGGGCTTTTTCTACTTCCTCCATTTTGATTTCTGGATCACATAGTTCCCTAAAATACTCATCAATCTTTGGTATTTATCCTGTTATAGATTCAAACAAAGCCTCTGCATCAGTGTGTGAATAAGAGGAGGAGTACAATTGGCTATAAAACTGAAAGATTTCTTTGGAGATCCTCATACGATCTGTACAATCTTTGCCATCAACTACTAATGTTTTAATTTAATTTCGTTCTTGTCTCCTTTTCTCTAGTCTACAAAAATATGCTGAACTTCTTTCTCCCTCCTCTATCCATTTTGCTCTTGATCTGATGTATGCTCCTTTGGTTTTATTGATATATATACTGTCTAAGGAGGAGTGCAACAGAAATAGTTTTTGCTTATTATCTTCACTTAAGGAGTTGCTGTTGCAGATGTTATGAATCTCTTTTATAATATCAATTTCTTTTTGTTTGCTGGCTCGACTCAAAGTTTTGCTATATGCTATAGAGATCTGGCGTATTTTATATTTAAGTAATTCCCATTTCTCCCTATAAGTTGAAAGAGAGTTATCTTTGGTTATCTCCTCAATAGTCCTTTGAACATCTTGACAAAAGGGGTCATTTTTAAGAAGATTTGAATTAAACTTCCAATAACCTTTGTTTCTTCCACAAGTATCAGTGGGCGTTAAAGTAAGTTTAATCATACAATGATCTGTGAGCGGGGCAGCAGAAATTGAACAGTTAATATCTAAACTGGTCGTAAACTCAGAAATCAGCCACTAGTCTAATCTTGATTTGATGGTGCCATCCGGCTTAAACCACGTAAATATTTGAGTGTCTGGATTTAAGATGCCCCATATATCAGTAAGTTGGAATTTATTACACATTTCAAACAGAACAGAGTTATAATTATGATTTTGAAATCTTGAAGGCTGTCTGTCAAGCCATTCATACATTACCATGTTGTAGTCTCCACTCATTATTATATCACAGTTGATATATCTTCAGTGCAGGAAATGGGCCGGAACTCACCGGTACGGAGTACCTGCACTTCTGATTTTTGTCTGTATGCGTTCCGTTACTTTTTATTGAGTACCGCCACCTCCTGGTGAGTCAGCGGTACTCACTGTGTTTCATCTTCTCATAAACAGAAACTGTCTGCTGACATGACCATAGACTGTAAAAAACATGGACGCCATGACACTGGGCTCAAATTGAAGTCGCCACGAAAACTGCTCCCCCTGGTGACTGGCTGCAGTATAGGTCAAATCTCTGTCTCACCCATTCATCTGAACGGGCCGTAGTGAAACTTCAAAAAATTAATACACCTCGTAGAAATATTTCTCCCATCCGTATGCTGTGGTGACACTAAAGTATTATTGGGCTGCGTGTTTTCCAAGTCCTCTTTTTTCTGAAAAGTTTCTTTTTTATTAGTTATTAGAGTTTAAAAATGACCGCGGTTTACGGCAGCTTCACAATGATTGTGTACGGCGTCTGCTGCGGGGTGTTGCGACCGTTTACGACAGCTGCGTCCGGATTATGGCCCAAATTCTCTACTGGCTGCACAATGGTGGCGCCCTGACAGGGGATATTCTGGCTTCAAATCCGTTACATGGTGGAAAGCGGAGCCACATTACATCCACAAAATTGCGCTAAAATGTCTTTACTAAAATGGATTCACCAAAAAGCCCAACCAAAACCAACGGAGGACCAGACAGAGAGTACCTTCCTTGAAACTGCTGCCGTCTCTGCAGTAGGGGCTTGTGTCAGCGAAAAGGAATCGGAGGATGTCGGTGCTAGCTACGGCACCGAGAACACCGATGGCATGGAGTATCGCCCCTCGACTATCACTTTTGCAGACGGTCAAACTTCGCAGACTCAGGGACTCAATGCGCCTGACTGCTGGACTAGGGACCAGGTTGAATATTTCTGCAAGACAAACGATTGGCTCATTGTGAAATACAAGAAGGTTGGATGCCGGAATTGCCAAGAAGTTAAATCTTTGGGAGTACACTCTGGTCAAGGGCTAAAAATATCTACGGAATGGAGTGAGTGTATGGTGACGCATTATGGCCACAACAAAAGAAAACAACAAGTAAGCCTCAGAAAAAAGATCCATGAACACAGAGAATCACTAGCTCACAAAAAAGCCACAGAGATATTACAATGTGCCTCACGCGAAGCTTTTGAAAAACAAGTGCAGGCTATGCATGCATCAGATTATGAAAGCACGTCCAGAGTCTTCAGAACAGCGTACAAAATCGCAAAGCACAGCCGGCCACTGGCGGACTTGCCGGTTGACCTCAGTCTCCAGCAGCTTAATGGAGTGAACGTGGGTAGGGTCTTGCACTCCAGTAAAACTTGTGGAGTAATAATAGACCATATTGCAGATTTGATGAAAGATAAAATGGCAAAAGACATCACTGAAAATAACAGGAAACTGTGTGTTTTGATCGATGAGTCTACCACTATCAGTGGAAAATCTGTTCTTGTTGTATGTTTACGTTCAGCGTTAGTGGACGCTAACCCTGAAACATTTTTTTGGGAGCTGATAGAGTTGAGTGGAACGACTGCAGATGCCATCACAAAGGCCCTGATAGAGTGCCTTGAAAGACATTTCACAGAGGACTTTTTGGAACAGTGTTTGGTGTCTTTTGCCTGTGATGGGGCATCAGTGATGCTCGGGAAGAAGGCTGGAGTTGCTAGCAAGCTGTGCAGTAAATTCCCAGGCATTTTTGTGTGGCATTGCTTAAACCATCGGCTGGAGCTAGCAGTAGGGGATGTCATGAAAGAAGTGTCTGGCCTCAATCACTTTCAGATCTTTTTTGACAAACTGTACTCACTGTACCATGCTTCACCAAAAAATCAGAGGGAGTTAGGGCGGTGTGCTCAAGAAGTTGGACAGCGCTTACTGATGATAGGACGTGTTTTGTCCATCAGATGGGTGGCATCAAGTGAAAGGAGTGTCAGAGCTGTCTGGCAGAATTACAGAGTCCTCCATGATCACTTCTGTAAAGCAGCAAATGACACAAGCAGAGATACCAGAGACAGGGCAAAGTATAAAGGACTTGATGATGTGCTTACATCCGTGGCATTTGTAAGCAACTTGGGACTGATGTCACGCACTCACGGAGCTGAGCGACCTGTCTCGGCAACTCCAAAAAAGAGAGATGACACTCCCAGAGGCAGATGGACTGCTAAGCCGAGTTATTCGAGTCTTTGAGTCCATGATTTCCATTCCTGGCCCACATGTGACTACGGTTCATGCAGCTGTCAAAAAAACAGTTTCATGGGTGTTACCCTGCGTCTGAACAGCAGACTTGGACAAATACATGCAGGTCAGTTTTTCCGCAGTCTGGCAGACAACATGAGACACCGGATGACTTCCACAACCTCTTCTCATGTCAGCATCAGAGAGAATGTCTCACATGACCATTACAGAATGCTTATGGATAGCATGAAAGTCCTAGATCCTGGAAGCTGGCCTGAAGAGGAGTTGGATATACAGTATGGGGATGCTGAGGTGCTTTGCTTGTGCGATGTACTCAAAGTGGAGGGAAGAGAGACTGTTCAAGCATTTCGCGAATACAAGGACATTAAGGCATCTCATACACCTGTTGCACTAGAGCCTCTGCTGAAAGCTGTCAAAACTATTGCTGTTTCTACAAGTGAGTGTGAGAGGGCATTCAGCACCATGAATGACATTCTGACTGCAAAAAACGCACTTTCTGTGAGTAGACTAACAAGTCTAGTCTTTTTAAAGTGCAAGGACCACCACTTGGACAGTTCAATCCAGATGGATATGTGAGGGCCTGGCTGTTAAAGGGAAGAAGAAGTGCTGAAGAAAGGGCGTGTCGAGGTCCAGCCTGTGAAACTGTTGTTCCCAAGACCTTCTGGAACCTTTTTTAACAGTGTGAGTATAAAAATGCTCTAATAAAATAGCTTAAGAAAGGCAACATTAAAGCATAGACTGCATTGTTAAGAGATGTTTGCAGAAATATGTAAAGACTGACTGATGCATTGTTCAATTAATATATTAAATTTGAAAATTAATTTCACATTCACAGTATTAGTACATAACATGTTGATCAATCTTGCCTTTCATCATATTGATTGGAGTGCATTTCTGTTTATTTTGCAGATGTGGCGTACTTATTGAGATCTTGGGGACATAACTTGATGGCATTGGAGACAGTGGACTGATTTCCATTTGCATCAGGACAGCAGTAGTGAGCATTTATTGTTATTTAGTTAAGAAAGAATCATCTTCCATCACTGCAAACCTTTTTGGACTTCAGAAAAGTTGTTGAAACTTTTGAAATGATGCTCTTTGATGGCCTTCTGTTTGTTGCGATTTTTCTGGCAGATATTGCGATTTCAATTGGATTAACGATTTTCTTCAAATCAAGCTTTGGGATATTCACATGTAGGGCTGAACAATTTTAGGAAAAGATCTAATTTTGATTTTTCTGGCAGATATTGCAATTCAAGATTTTTTTCAAATCAAGCTTCAGGGCAAAATTCACTTTGTTTACAGTACAGACAACAGTAAGGAAATAAATGATGAAAAACACTTAACACATTATTCACCTTCAATAGTGATGATAAATAATCTGTTTTCATTAACTTCTACTCCTAAACAGAGGCTTTGTGTTGTTGACCTGCTTACCAGCACTTTTAACATATAGACTGTCTACAAATTTGTAAAACAGTATGTGTATAATACTTGACACAACAGATCCTGAGTCAGTCAGGAGCGCTGCAAAAAATTGCTGCTTTGGCGATCACAAAATTACATTGTCTAAAATTGCGATTTCGATCTGAAAAAGATAAATCTTTCAGCCCTACCCCCGTTTGCATGAATACAAAAGTCAAACTATGTTATATACAACAGCATTCAAGAAGTTATATGAATTTGTTGTGTAAGAGGTTATCAGAGGATATCTGTGATGGTTTAGATTAAATCTGTTTATGGGCTGTGTTAAAACACTATTTGTTGTGTTTTGGTGTTGTGTTTTTATGTTTTCAGTCACCACTAGGTGTCATCTATTGACAGTGCTTAATTGAAGAAAATAAATGCAAATTTCCATGCATTAGGGACTTGCCTTTGGTATTGTTTTACTTTATCAAATTTAAAATGTAGGCTTATGGATTGTCATATTTTCAATTTTTTTTGTATTTATATATTGTACAATATTTGTGTATATCTATGGATAGATAGATAGATAGATAGATAGATAGATAGATAGATAGATAGATAGATAGATAGATAGATAGATAGATAGATAGATAGATAGATAGATATGAACAAAAACACTCAGAACTGGTGTTACACAACTTACAGTATATAATATATTAGGGTTCCTGCACCTTTTATGGGCCAATTCAGGCACTGTATATCTTTGAGATAATTCTTCCAGTATGTTTGTCAATTCTATAATTAATTGTTTATTCTGATTGAGGTTATTATGACCGTAAATGTTACCTAAAATCAAGAATCGACTGTTCATTACAAAAATGCAAATTATCCAGTGACCTGAAGAATCCTTTTTTGTTGCAATTACTTTCCCAGGAAAGTTGTTAAGGAGTATGGCGACCCCTGCTGACCTGTTTGTACCATGGCTAAAATATATTTTATCTCCCCATTGATTTGACCATAATTTTTCGTCCGTTTCATTGCTGTGACTTTCCTGTATAAGATAACAATGAGCTCTTTCATTTTTAAGAAATAAAATGTGGCTTTTCGTTTTATGGGATCTCTCAAACCCCTAGCATTGAATGAAACAGAAGAGAAGTTTGTATTGATAAAAGACATGTAAAAAGGAGATAAAAATAAATAAATAAGTAAATAAATAAATATATATATAAAAAAAATAAATCTGAAATAAGCTTATAAGTTTTAGGTTGTTAGTAGCGGACTAAGTGCTCTATAATAGCCCCCTGGTAAATTTATACAACAGTAAGTTTTAACTCATGACTTTACTTATATTTATATGAAGGAACTGACCCTTTATACAGACAGGAAATACCCAGGAGAAGTTGCAAAGAAGACAGCGGGATACAGGAAGAAAGTTTGCAAACACTTGGAGAGGAGAATAAAAAGGTATGTTTTCCTTTACATCTTTTTTAAACACTTGGCCATAGTCTCACACAGTATTATCCAACAGCAGCAAATGTACGTAGCAAATATTAGCTTGCATCTGTCTAGCAGACCGTTGGTTGCAAGGGACGCCGTTCTGATTGGCGCGGGCATAGATATGTATAGAATGACCTGAGATCGGTCCACGACCTAGAAAGTGTCAATTTACGAGATAAAACCAAACGTTTAACTTAATCACAACAATCGGGTCTGCTGGAGAATTGTTATAGTGACTACCGCTATACCACTACAGATAATGTTACTCGCTGTTGCCAATCAGAACAGCGTCCCTAGCAACGGTCTGCTAGACAGACGCATGCTAATATTTGCTACATAAATTTGCTGCTGTTGGATAATACTGTAAGAGACTAAGGCCAAGTGTTTAAAGGTCCAGTGTGTATTATTAAATGCTAAACGAAAAAAATATAAAATAACAGACTTGGTAAAAATGGAATATATTATTTTAAAGTATATTTAAAGTAGTTTCTAATCAGCCTTAAATAATTAATGTTTTGTTTTCGTTACCTTAGAAAAGTCATTTATATCAATCTAGGAGTGGGTCACCCGTTTATAGAGGCCTCCATCTTGCGTCGCCATCTTCTCCACCGTAACCCAGAACGGACAAAAATACACTTTCGCGTTTTTTTTCCCACCCCTACCGGAAATGCACAGTTGTGAAATAGACGAAGAAGAAGAGAGTGATTACCAAGCAGCTGTGCTAATACAAACAAACATGGAGGACCACACGCACAATTTGCCAGCAGAGGAGCGTGAATCTTTGTCAAAGAAACGAAAACGGGATGAAGCCAAACGCAATCGGGAAAGGCTGAGACATAAAAAACAGGGTCAACATCGCTGCTGCCTTTCCCAGATGGAAGTCCATGAAGGATAAGTTTGCAGACAGACGCAGAAGTTGCCTGTTTTTTGCTGGACAGGTAAGACTAAGTGTCGAATTGTACTCTTATATGGAGCTGAATTTATTTGTTTACTTTCGGGAGAAGTCGGAGTAAGACACAGAGAATGTATCTGCAATGAGAGGCTTATTTCACGGCCACAAGCAATTTTCTGTGGACAGAAAACATAGGCTGATAACTGAGCTATATAGCGCTGTTGATGAGACAAATATAAAGATTTTCACCGTACTCCTTAATTTTATTGTTTGCTCCTAATTTGTCATTTAGTAGCACATGTACACATTGGTAAGGTGTATTTTTTAGGATACTTCGGTCTCAGGAAAACCTCTGTGTCATTTCTCAGACCAAACGGCATCAGAAAACCCCCCCTCAATAAAACCTCCTTCAGATAATACGGCCTCAGGCTTCAAAATGAAAGTCATCAGACAAAATACTGGAAAAACGGACGCAAATAAAAAACAGCCTCAGGTCGTAACAATATCAGAATGATCATAATATCATACATGTCAAGTCGTCTTGAGACGGCATTCAGCTAAAAAATCAGCTACTAGCAAACTTCCCATTTTCAAAATAAAAGCATTCTTCATTATCTCCTATTAGTTCTTTAACGCTTTTGTAAATTACGCTCTTGTTTTGGAGCCGACCGGAAGTTTCTTCGATAGCATACTGGCCAGCTTAACAGAATGTCCGAAATACCGAAATGAAATTTGCATCTGTGCGTTTTATGGCTCAAATGATCACATTTTGGTATTCTACATGGTGACTTTCTCGCCTAAAATGCTCTCTGAACTTTCAAATGTGGTGAATCAACAGAGATATTTCATAGCTTGGTAGCTGGAAACACTCGTTGACGACGCCATGTTGAAAAACGCTTTTAGTGCTTGGAGGGCCACCGTAGCTCAGGGCTTCTCCCAAAGGGAGGGGGGATTGCCGGAGTGCTGCAATCTCAAACCTCACCTTTAGATGTCGCTAAAAACTACACACTGGACCTTTAAAGAAGACATAAAGGAAAACATACCTTTTTTTATTCTCCTCTCTTAGTGTTTGCAAACTTTCTTCCCGTATCCCACTGTCTTCTTCCCAACTTCCTCCTGGGTATTTCCTGTCTGTATAAAGGGTCAGTTCCTTAGTGTGACTTTGAAATATCCAGATTACCAATTTAATTGTCAAAATTTCACCAACAGGTTTTGTTACAATGGAAAATAATGTTCAAACATAATTTCACCCCTCATAATGTACCAATATAGAATAATAAAGTGATACTGAGTAGGGGGAAATCTATATTTTTGAGAAACTGGATGGAAAACCATATTTGGTCTGTTACACATTTAATAGATGAGAATGGAAACATTCTTGAATTGGATGATTTCAATTCTATATATACAATGAAATGCTCTGCTGAAATCTATAAAAAAGTTATTCAAAACATCCCAAAGGCCCTCATCCAATCTGTTAAGAATAATATACTTAATATGAAATCTCCAGCCCTACATAAAATTAAAGTCAAAAGTAGGGACTTATCGATGAAAAATGTAACCCTAAATTTTTAAAAGAATGCTTAGTAAATACTTTCTGGCCAAACATAGTCAAAAGTAAACTTGGTCTTAAAGATAATAGTAAATCTGAAAGAAAATCTATCTGGACTAAATATTTAAAATTCCCAATCTCCCCTAAATGCAAAGAAGTACATTTTAAAACCATAAATAATATTTATCCCACTAATGATTTTCTTTTTAAAAGATTCAAAATAGATGTAGGAAATTGTTAGATATGTAAAACAAATGCAGAGTGAGCAAATGAGCACTTGTTTTTCGAATGTGAACCTGTTCAAAATATATGGAAATCTCTTCATAGCTTAATATCATCCAGTTCCATAAACATTGATTTCTGGTCCAATCAAGATATTCAAGTTGGTGTAATTCTGAAGGATTAAAAAATGTTTTTTTTTTGTTAATAATCTAATCATTTTCACAAAATATTCTATACACAAATGCCGATTTGCTAAATGTCCCCCATTGTGGCCTGTATTAAAAAATGATTTTTCTTGTTAACAAAGTGTTTAAAGATAATAAACTATCCCCTGGCAGGTGAAATGTACATGACTGAAAACTTTGATTTTTCCTGACCCCTTGTAACTATTTAGTTATATACTATTATTTTATTGTTATTGTTTCATTTTATTGTGATTTATTTATAGTTCATGCTTCCCCTTGGAATCTTCCCTTGTTATATACCATTTTTGTATATTGGTATATTGGTATGTTTTGTTCTATTTTGATCTTTTTATGGATATATATATATGTATATATATATATATATATATATATATATATATATATATATATATATATATATATATACATATATATATATATATATATATATATATATATATATATATATATATATATATATATATATATATACACACACACATATGTATATATATATATATAAATATATATATGTATGTATATATATATATATATGTGTATATATATATATATATATATATATATATATATATATATATATATACATACACACACACATATATTAGGGCTGTCACTTTAGTGCATTAATTAGATTAATTAATTACAATGCAAATTAATGCAATAACAAAATTAATCGCGATTAATCATAGCACACAAACATCTTGATATTGGCCAGCTGGAGGACCCGTACATGGCAGTGGCACATCACTTCACACATGCGTCTCTAGTGAAACCAAACAAAGCTGAGGTGACAACAGGAATGGCCTATTTGAGACTCCACTTTATTTTATTGTTGAATTTATTTATCTATATTTGTAATACATTCTTTAATAATGCATCAGGCCGAATTGTTTTGATGGATGTCCTCGACCTTTTTCTTATTTGAAATTTGATTTATGAAACACACTTGAAGTGTAATTTGAGTTGCCTGATTTAGTTTAGAATTTTCTGGACATGTTGCCCTGACTTAGGTTTAATTCAATCACTAAAAAAAATGTAGATTTACAATCTTCTCTTTTTAGTGTATTCATTTGATAATCATCCACTACAATTTTATAATATCATAGAATTCAAATTCTTTAAGTGGGGACTTTAAGAAAATATGAGATTAAAATGCGATTAATTAGATTAATTAATTACAAATCCTGCAATTAATTAGATTAATTTTTTTAATTGCCTGACAGCACTAATATAAATATATATATACACACACACACATATATATATATATACATATCTATACATACATACATATGTATATACATACATACATATACATACATATATAAACACATATATGTATGTAAATATATGTATATGTATATATATATATATATATATATATATATATACATATATATATATGAATATATATATCTATATATATGTATATATCTATCTATATATATATATATATATATATATATATATATATATATATATATATATATATATATATATATATATATATATATATATATATATATAAATCTATATATATCTATATCTATATCTATATATATCTATATATATATATGTATATATATACATATATATATTAAAAAAGGAGGTGTGATTTTCTTGTTATTTCTAATATGTTGATATTACCAAGTATTTCAAAGTTCATGTAACTATTTGTTCAAATAATAAAAAAAAATAAATAAATAAAGTGTCAGTTCCTACTCTATGGTCAGCTCCCCCCAGTGGCCTGGCGACCTTCTGTGAATTTTCAGCGTCTCTCTCTTGCATTTTTTTTGGGGTTCGTATGCAGCATTTCCCTTTTGCATTTGTTTTGTCGGTCTGTATGTCTTTGCTTTTGCAGCATTTCTGAGAATGCATCATGTTTTTTAGTGGAGCATTTCTCTGTTGCATTTGTTTTATGTGTTTGTGTGTTTCTGGGTTTGCATCATTCCTTCGTTGCAATGTTTTGACGTTTGTATTGCGTTTTAGCTGTAATGTTGCGTCTTTTTGTTTGCGGTGCATATGCCCTTGTCGGCCACCGTCACAATAACATTGTTATTATTTGGATTGTTTTTTCAACCTCTTTAAGAAACAACAGAGTGTATCAATATCACCAAATAAGTGAAGACAAGCCAGACCAGCTCAATATCCACAATGAGCTACTGGAAAACAAATAGTCTTCAATAGGACACGCCTGAGGTCAAGGGTCATCACTCATTTGATCAGATCTGATGTTATTGGAAGTATAAATAGGGTCTGGGGTCTATCTGCAAGATGATACTGCGTATCTGTGAATCAGATCATTTTTCACATTTCAGTTCCTTGTTTTTAGGCTTAACGTGAAACCGCTGATAAATGAAACACCATTTCAAGTCCTGTTGTTGCCTGTGGGTACAATTGGCCTGAAGCATGCAACAGAGACTTTAAAGATCTCGGGGTGACTTGGAGTGCAGGTTGGGGTTGTTTACAGTGTGCAGGGACTGGGGGACAATAGTGGGCACAATCACTGAAGGGTGGACAGTTGGGGTAAGTACCTGCTTGAGTCCAGCCCCTCCCAGTAGGGCTCAATGCTGGGGATGAGGCTAATTGGATTCCTGTAGAAGTGGAGGGAAGATCAGAGGGTAAGAAGTGAGGGGATGAAGAGGTAAACCATGAAAGAATTGCTTGATGGAGCTGTATATGAGAAAATTGACATTTGGGGATTGAACTGTTTGCTTTTTAGCTTGGCAAGAAGAAATATCCTCTTGATTTGGGAGTTCAAACACTAAACCAGCATTTGAGCAGAGATACTGTATGCTCAGAGATGCTCTCCTTTACTGTGCAGATTAGTCAATATCTTACAATTTTGCTTTGTTTTAATTATCAATTTAACTAAAATAAATAAGAAAACTTGAGGCCCTGTAATCCCTGCGTGCAACCGGTTCTTAAATGTGCTATGAGGAGAATCTATTACCGGTGACATTAGGACTCTGCAACCCATGAGCCTGTGCGGCGACTGTCGTAACTGGGAGTGACATCATCTCCGACTTCCTTTTATCCCCCTCTCAGGTCAGACCCTGAGAGACGAGAAAGGCTGGCGTCCCAACTCTTTTGGAAAATGAATCTACACCGACACCTTCAGGAAAACAGCCTCTGTTGCAATGGGTGCAAGTTTGTGTCCCTAAAAGTGCAGGCCCACGATTCTTGAGAGCTTGTCCTGGGACACCAGCACACATTTGCAGACATGAACTTGGCCTTATAATGGGAGATAATAAAGATGTGTCCTTATACCCTAAAGCAGAAGACGTGTCAATTTATATTAAGAAGGTTGCTGGTTCAACTCCCTCATCAGAAAGTTCGCTTGGTCTCCTCAGTCTTGCATAGGTTTTCTCAAGGTACTCCAGTTTTCTCCCACAGACCAAAAACATGGTCGTCAAATATAGTGGCTCCTGATTGCCCATGGGTTTGAGCGTAAGTGTAAAAGGTTGTTTGTCTCTGTATGTATGTATGTATGTATGTATGTATGTATGTCACTGTTAAAGAGAGGATCTGCACAAGAGACATTGAACTGCTAGCTGTGAGTTTACCCATATTATTTACCCAGAGAGTTCACTTGTGTTATTCTGGTAGCGGTTTATATAATACCTGGTACCGCCCCAGACGCAGCCTGTGATGTTATTAACTCTGTAATTGCCAGGCTTCAAACACAACATCCAAACGCTTTTGTGGTGATCTCTGGAGATTTTAACAACATCTCCCTCTCTGCAACTCTACCAACATTCCACCAGTTTGTCAGCTGCTCCACCAGAGAAAACAAAACATTGGACTTATTCTATGCAAATATTAAAAATGCATACAGCGCCTCTGCCCTGCCACCTTTAGGAAGATCTGACCATAATCTGGTTCTTCTCACCTCCTCCTACAAGCCCGTCGTTCAGCAACAACCAATCATCAGAAAGACCATTAAAACCTGGTCTAATGAAGCTGAAGATGCTCTGAGAGGGTGCTTCGAGGCTACAGACTGGAGTGTCCTCTATGAACCGCATGGAGATGACATCAACACCTTGACTGAGTGGGTGACAGATTATATAAACTTCTGTGTGGACAGCATCATTCCAACAACAACAGTGAGGTGCTTCCCCAGTAACAAACCCTGGATCACCAGTGACCTGAAAAAGCTGCTGAACATCAAAAAGAAAGCCTTCAGGGATGGAGACAGGGAATTATTGAAATCAACACAAAAACAACTGAAAACACAAACAAAGAAGTGCAAGGAGGACTACAGGAAAAGGTTGGAAAGTCAGCTTCAGCAAAACAACGCGAGGGATGTGTGGTCAGGAATGAAGAAGATCACTGGCTTCAAGATAAAGAGGGATCAAACTGACGGAGGTCTGGACAAAGCTAATGAACTGAACACGTTCTTCAATAGGTTCAGCTCACCTCCTGCCTCTAACCCAACAGGCCACACACCCTTCTTGAACCCACAGCTTTCCTGTCACTGCCCCACTCTGTCACCCTGCAGCCCAGTCAAGGACATGGATAAAGCCTCATCTCCATCCAAATCAGAACTTCCTGAAACCTCCGCTGCCTCCTCCTTCACTTTGTCTGTCTCCTGTAATCAAGTCAAGAAACAACTGGAGAAACTGAACCAGAACAAGGCAGCAGGTCCAGATGGTGTCAGTCCCAGAGTTCTCGAGACCTGCTCAAAACAGTTATGTCCGATTCTTCAGCACCTGTTCAACACCAGCCTGAGTCAGAAAAGAATTCCGGTGCTGTGGAAAACATCCTGCCTTGTTCCAGTGCCTAAAAAACCACAACCTGCTGAACCAAATGACTACAGACCAGTTGCCCTGACATCTCACATCATGAAAGTCCTGGAGAGACCCCTACTGGCTAACCTCAACAAGCAGGTGAACACCTTTCAAGACCCATTACAGCTTGCATATCGTAATGGTGCTTGGGGTTGAAGACACCATCATCTACCTGCTTCAGAGAGCCCACTCTCATCTGGACCAGTCAGGCAGCACTTTGAGGGTCATGTTCTTTGACTTCTCAAGTGCCTTTAATACAATTCAGCCAGCTCTGCTTTGTGAGAAGCTCCATGGATTCCAGGTGGATACCTCCATAACCATCTGGATTTATGACTACCTCACAAACACCACACAGACCACAGTTTGTGAGACTGAATAGTTGTGTGTCTGAGAAGGTGGTCAGCAGCACTGGAACACCACAGGGAACTGTACTTTCACCATTCCTCTTCACGACTGAGGTGTAGACTTCCAGTACAACTCTGAGTCATGTCATTTGCAGAAATACTCTGATGACTCCGCAGTTATTGGGTGTATCAGTGATGGACAGGAAGCAGAGTACAGAGAACTGGTTGGTCAGTTTGTAAAATGGTGCGGTAACAATCATCTCATCTTGAATACCAACAAGACAAAAGAGATGATTGTTGACTTCAAGAGGAACAAGAATACACATAGATGTGTTTCCATCCTGGGAAAGGAGGTGGAGGTGGTGGAGGAATACAAGTGCCTTGGAGTTCAGCTGGACAATAGACTTGAGTGGAAATGCAACTCTGAGTACATCTACAAGAAAGGTCTGAGCAGACTCTACTTCTTATGGAAGCTGAGATCTTTCAACGTCTGTACCAAAATGTTGCACATCTTCTATAAGTCTGTTGTTTAAAGTGCAATCAGCTTCACAGCGATCTGCTGGGGCAGCAGCATCAGAACCAGAGACTTGAAGAGAATCAACAAACTGATCAAGAAAGCTGCTTCTGTGCTTGGAGTAACTCTGGAGCCGCTGGAGCTGATCGTCCAAAAAAGAATAGTGCACAAGCTGATGAAGATAATGGAGGACTCTTCACACCCTCTCCACAACACAGTGATGAGACAGAAGAGTGTGTTCAGTGAGAGGCTTCTTCAGGTCCGATGTAAGACTGAGAGGTACAGAAGATCATTCCTGCCAGCAGCCATCAGCCTCATGAACAAAGTCCAGAATTAATTATTGTTATTATTATTGTTATTATTGTTATTATTATTATTATTGAACACAATCTGAACTACTACAATCCTGAATTTCCCCTTGGGATAAATAAAGTATTTTTCATTTCATTTCATTTCATTTTTCATTTCATTTCATTTCATTCATGTCAGCCCTGTGATGGGCAGGCAGCCAGTCCACTGTCGCACGCAGTGTCAGCTCTCCTGGCCCAAAAATGTCCTGGACAGCTGAGGAAGCTACATTTCAGAAAAGCAGTAGACCCAGACAAAGTGTGTCCTCAACTCCTGAAGGCCTGTGCTGCTGAACTGGAGGAATTGCTTCCACCCATCTTCGACCTATCCTGCAGCTAGGGAGAGTGTCAAACCTTTGGAAGACATCCTGCATTGTTCCAGTCCCTAAAAAGAACTGTCCCAGCGAGCTGGATGACTTCCAACCAGATCAAGACCAACACAAGTTCTGATCAAGGGAGCTGAGGTGGAGGCTGTGGACTCCTAAAAGTTCCTCGGCCTGTGACTTGACAGATAACTAGACTGGATGATCCAAACCAACCACCTGTACAGGAAGTGATCTGCAGGTTTACTTTTAGTTTGACATGTTTTTATGTTTTTCATTCATTTAACATCTACAGCAAACTCCTGCAGATGTTTTACCATGTAGATTATCATCAACATAAAGATGTGACTTCAAAGTGACATTTTTACTATTTGTCTCTTAAAGCTAGGGTTGGCGATCTGATTTAGATACACTTTTTGAAATACCGGTTAAAATGGTCTTTATGACCCGATGATAATCAACTCATATGTGTTCTTGAAACAGAGCGAAAAATATCCGCTATCTACAGCAGGAGTAAAACAGGGAAAACACCAACCAATAATCTTGCAGGGATACCTTTTTTCACACCAATCAGATCCCGTCGCCATTCAGCGTGCCTGCTGCGCGTGCATTTTCCCGGCGTGCACAGACAGTGCGTGTAGCATGTAGCATGTAGGGAACAGACTCCGCTGGAGAATGCTTACCTTTCAAGTTTTGTCTTTGAAAATAAGGGAAGTCCGCTGTGAGCTGTCCCACAACACCAACCAAGCTCCAGTATCCCTCACATTTTAAGACAGATGTACAAGAAATCTAAAACAAACTCTTTATTTTTCTAAGTTTGTTCCGCTGTTGGCTCTAATCTCGCGAGAACTGCCATCCATGCTACTGCAGGTGGCAGTTCTCGCGAGACTTCTTCTTCGGTGGTTGGCATCCATCATTTTGGAGCATTACAGCCCCATTCAGGCTAGAGACAGTTCAGTTTGGAGAGGCAGAGGAGTGCTTTTATTATTATATCGTCACACGGGAGATTTACAGGAGAATACTGATACAGGAGGACGTCAGAAAAGAGGATAAAATACAGTAGTTTCATGGCCAAAACGGGAGATTTGACAGCTATGTGGAGAATGTCAGAGGAGCTACCTATAACCCGATCAACATCGGCTGTGAGTACTAACTGACTTTACATGTTTGTTTGGTGTTTTCTTCGTGCTGACTGAGACATGACTTGGTGTAGTGTGAAACAAACACGTTGTGCTGAGGGTTTGGAGTTGAATCAGTCTTCTGGATATAGCGGCTGCGCGCGTGCATGTGAGCGGGGGGTGGGGCTAGGTGGAGCCCTGAGGAGATGCTACTTTCAAATTCATTCTAGTTTTCCAAAATCGCCAACCCCAGCTTTAATTTACTTATTCAACATTCTTTTGTTTGGAGGTGGTACATCACTAAACAGTCTGCCTAATCTGGATTTTTGAAACCAAACTGGCTTATTTTGATCCGCTGAGCTTTATTTTGGCGAAAACAGTCACAGCTACATTATAAATGATTAGATTCTGGCTATGATGAATTCTTTCTCATTTAAATATTATTGTTGCCCCTCTTTTTACAGTAAAATTTACATTTGTGTTTGCGGAAAAAACAGTTATGTGTAACTTCTAGTAGAGTGTGTATCAGATTCCTCCTGGGTTTTGGGGGCACAACAAGCCCAAATAAGCACACACACACAAAACACAACTGCCAGGATTTACAATCAACTTTTCAAAAAACAGAAGCCCAAAGTGACTTAGAATAAGCAGACCTGGCAATTATGACTGTAAGTAGTGTTGAGGATACTTACGGAGTTTCCATGCTTTTTCTGCAGTGGGTGACGGAGAGGGGAGGATCTAAAAGGAGAGAAGGGAGAAACTATTACAGATCTGTCAACGTATTTTTTCCCAACTTTTTTTTCAAAACAATAACAAAAACAAGTTTATGAAAATGCTCAGTTGGTAAATCTTCATTAAAGTGGAGACAGGGAGGTCAGAATAAATATCTGCAATCAAGATGGATCAACAGTTGCCACTGAGTCAGACCTTTTCTTCTTGAGGTTTACTTGTTTCAACAACTATGTAGTTTATTTGACAACTGATGTCAAAATTTTTTAAAGTCTTTATCACTACATTTCCCAGGATTCCTTGCAATGCCAGCGAAGGTCTCCATGCAGAGTCAGGGCGTGCTGAACAGCCAATCAGCACTGAAAGCTGTGCATGCAGTTCTGCTGACAGACACAGAGGAGAAGAGGAAGTTTTGCAGTTGGAGAAAGCCTGGCGCTGTTCTTGGAACCTTGGTTTCTAAGATAAATTAAGGCAACATATTCTCCTGAAATTTTAATACGCATCCCAGTTCTCTACAACTCGCAACTTCAAGTAACATTACTGTGAGCCCATTAATGTTATAAAAAAATGTCCGGCAGCTCTGCTTGCTTGCAGTCCCATCAAAGATGCGGTTCAATCACTCGAAGTAAGGTGTAATGTCAATACGGAAATAATCCATCATAGCATAAGCCTCTGTGTGTGTGTGAGTAAAAACCTAACCCCCGAGTTTCACATAGAGGGAACGCGCCACGCACCAAAGCTGTGTGGTTTTCTTCGACCGACAGGCTGTTGACATCAGCTATTGGAAGCGCCGCGGCATGCTCAACATCAACATCTGTACAAGCAGCAGCAGATTGGTTCAGTCAACAACTGACAAGACCCACTACTTACTAGGTCACTCTATTGGTTGATTTTTATATCAACAGTAATCACAGATTGATATTTTTCATTCCACAATGTGCATATTAGATAAATATAGAAGGGCTATGTTAGGTGAAAATCCCAATTTATGGGTTGAACTGAGCTGCACGGCCGAGGTCTGCACTCTCAGAGTCCTTTTCTTGTGCTTAATGTGACCACAGTGATACAATGATAAAGAATTATGTACCAGAGCTGAATGATATGGTAAAAAAAAAAACATTATTACATTGATTTTTATATCCAGGATTTGTATTTTAAGTTTTTTTTTTTTTGAGGAAGGAAACTAGGTAAGACAAAGGTATGTTTTTATTTCAAAGTCCATCCATCCATCCATCCATCCATCCAGTACTTACACCAGTAATACTTTTCAGAGTTGCAGGGGGGTTGGAGCCAATCCCAGCTGACAGTAGGCGAGAGGCTCTGAACCGGTCACCAGTCAATCACAGGGCCAAATACAGAGACAGACAACCATTCATACTCACTCTCATATCACAGCAATTTTGAGTCACCAATTAACCTATTGACCACATCTTAAGTCTGTGTGAGGAAGAGAAAACCTATGCCATCTGTGTCAATATTTTAGAGTCAATCTATATTAACCCAGATAGACAACTATATGGTGAGTAAACCCACTCTAAGAGTAGAGCTAAAAGTCAGTGTAAAATCTTGCAGACATGCAGTGAAAAATTCAATTCTGCAGAGTGATGTTTACACGCCAGTCTCCAATGTTGCACATGCAGTGGAAGGAGTTGTCTGGAGTGGTGCCACAATCAAATAAGGTTAATAATGTTAACATTCCTGTGTCCGCAACATCGCTTAGTAATTGTTTTCAACTAAACACAGTTTATAGTTTCAAAGATGTCGACTGAGGACATGTCAACATCTATCTCTCGGTCGGATGACACTATCAATTTGGTACATGCAACATCCATACAACTAGCAACTAACTTGCTAGCAGTTTGTAAGTTCAACATGTTCTCACTGAGTAGATGCACCTGCAGTATGCAACATGTCAACTGTTTATTAGTATGCTAACTGTAATCGCTAATGAGCTTGAAGCATATACCACCACAGCACAGCAAGAATTGCCATGGTTGTCCCTCTGCGTGGCCTCAATACCCCACAACTCAACAGTCAGTTTGTTCCTTTTCTTACGTGGCCAAAGTGGTGTCTAAAATTACACATAGTGGTGCTTCTTTACACAGCACCACAGCCATTTCACTGTGCACATTGCACTGTTGCTTGCTCTACCTGACAATTAAAGTAAAATAAAAGTTGTAAAGTGGTGCTTATGCACAGTGTCACATGCTAATACATAAAGCGACAAGGGGTGCTTGAGTATAACGTACGTTTGCAGTGGGTAGTAAGTCTCTTTATATGCTACTATAGCGGCTTTATTGACGATGGTACATTTAGGGGATGTCATAAATTGTTATTATTGAACTAACTGTGGCAGTGAACCCTCAAAACAACAGTTTATCTGATACTCCACTGTTAACTTTGTGGAAAACTTGAGATGAAGAGGGAATGCTTGTAAAATAGACACGTTTTTAAGTCTTGCTGTTCTACGACCTAATGGAACTATTTTGTCTTTGGCATAGACCAGGAATCACCAAATGGCAGACTCCAGTCTGGAGCTGGACCGGGTGATGGTTCTGCCCAGACCCCTGACCTATCTCTGATAAATTCACAAAAAAAGATTTCTTTGGCCATTTTTTCAGACAGTCGCGTATATACAGCAGACACTGCTACTCCAGCCAACACTTGAATGGCTACTGTGGTCTGATCACAAGCCCCTCATGAGTGTTCCTAAATATATGTTCTGTTTGTTTGTGTATGTAAGGTTATTTAATGAAGCACTACAGAGGAAGAAGACATAATTATTCATTTGGCGGAGGTGATTTCCCTGCTGCAATCATGTTTGCAGCACGAACTGCAGCAGCCATTAGCACCAGCAAACAGGAGGAGGTGATGTATAAACTGCCTACGCAGAAACATAAAACCCTTGCTACTTGCAACCTTTGCCACCGAACTGTGTGTGAAATGCTGATGAGAGCTGAGAGCTGCGCTCTCCAAGGGGCTGATTCTGTTCTTTCTAATTGTTATCTGAGTTGATCATTTGTACGTGTTATTTCATTATTTCAGTTCTACAGTTTTTACTAGTTTGCTTACGAATGTTTCACATTTTGCGAGTTGGAGCACCACTGTTCGATTTCTGTAATACCCTTTTCCTTTCCTTCCCTTCAGTGTGCTTAAAATTTTAGCACATTAGCTAACTACAGGCCTATTTCTTACCTTCCATTTGCCTCAAAGATCCTGGAGAAAGTAGTAGCTGATCAGCTAGGTGACTTCCTTCAAGACAATAGCCTGCTTGAGGACTTTCAGTCAGGATTTAGAGCTCATCACAGCACAGAGACTGCTCTAGTTAAAGTAACCAATGATCTACTTTCAGCTTCAGATGAAGGACTGCTCTCTGTTCTTGTTTTGTTAGATCTTAGTGCTGCTTTCGACACCATTGATCATGATGTTCTTATACAGAGATTGGAGATGTTACTTGGGATTACAGGGACTGCCTTAAATTGGTTTAAGTCCTACTTATCTAATATATATCAGTTTGTACACGTGAACAACAAATCCTCTCTGTACACTAAAGTAAGTTACGGGGTTCCTCAATGTTCGGTGCTAGGTCCAATTCTCTTCTCTATATATATGCTTCCCCTTGGTGATATCATGAGGAAATACTCTGTTAATTATGTTGAAATGCTGAGTCAGCATTTCAACATATTGTTCTCCCTAACCTCCATTTTGTTCTGAGACTTTGCCCCCTTTCAAAGGCTTCAAATTTGCACAGATTTTCACAGATAAAAATTGACATATGCAGCATGTTCATGAGAAGTGCGCTTGTATTTTTCACAGGTTTAACAGTTATACTTTTTACAGTAAAAAATAATTTCTGCATGTATTTTTACATTGAAATCAATGGGATGTTTCCGCAGCTCTGCTGAAAAGTTCTGCAACTTTGAAGCTCCACAGCTTGGGCATGCTTCCACCTACAGACTTCATTCGTACTTTAAAAGCTGCACTGACTTCTCAGCCATTTTTACATATCTTCAGCTTTTTGCTGGCTTCTACAGTTTTTTAAATATGAATTTTTAAGCAACACCAAGTTTTGAGGAAATCACTGGCCTTAGAGCGACTGTGATGTCATCTCAGAGTGGACAGACACAGAAGAATTCTCACGGACTCAGCAGAATTATCCTGCTATAACTTCGTCAAAACGTCCTCCACAAACAATTTCTGGATCAAAACGTCGCTAACCTACTCGTCTTACTCGTGAAACCCGTTTCAAAGTTTCCGTTTGGACCAGTGGCGATTGCTCTAAGACTGCAAGGGAAGCTCAGCTTCCCCTAAAATATCCCCCAAAAAAGTGACGATATGTCCTGCTGTGTGTACATTTCATTGACTAAATATGAGCTAGAATACCTTCATCTTTTGTTCTGAATCAGCAACTTATCATAGGTAACTGGCACAACTTCCTTCTCATTCATCCCCGCTGCGTCTCAGCGCTACGGACGGAGTCGGACGCTGAGCGTCTTCAGACTTTAGCAGGAAAGCGTAGAGTGGGTCGTTCCACTGTGGAAACTGGACAGTCATTGGATAAACGCTGGGCTTTGTCCCGCCCATCGGACACTCAGCGTCTCTGGGGGTCTATGAGGCAGTGGGCTGGCCTGGACGCTGAGCTTCCGCATGATGATTGGATGATCTGTCTGAGGCCGAATGTGAAATGAGCCAATCAGCGATCTTGAAGTATCACCTTTTACTGCAGCATCTTCTAAGTTTTACATTCAGTTGTTCTGGACTGATCCGGAGGCTTTATCGATCTCCAGTGACTTTATCTTTCTTAAAAACGACTAGCCTTGTGTTTGAAGATTCTCTTCTGCCACTTTTCTTTTCACCAACGAGCAGATGCGGATCTTCTATCCCTTTCACTCACACTCACAGCCTGTCAACAGTCTCACGTAGCTGCTCCAGCTGCTAGCAAGCTGCACATAATGGCAGATAGTATGAATGTTGTAGACCAGATTTTGGCGAAGCCATTTGATAGTCTTCCTTACAAAGAGAAAATCAGAGTAAAACAGCAGGGCAGATCAACTCCTAAGATTGATTTAGTGCAAAAGGTGGGGAAAAGAAACGATCTTTTCAGCATTCCTGGTATGACAAGGTGAGCTGGCTCACTGGAGATGCTGTCACAAAATGTGTTGTCTGGTCAAGTGAGTTTTGGGGAATAAAATCCCTGGAAAAGACACCAAACAAGGTCACAGATCACTTACATAAATAAACAAAATTATGATGTAGGCCGGAAAAAAAATGAGCTACCCCTCCTTGACTGACCAGCAGCCGCCACTGGTTTGGACTAATGCGAAAATTCACCTCGGCACAGCTGGGCGCTCAACTTTGAAGCCCGTTTTTAACTTGCCACTATGTCAACATTCTTTACTGTATGGACATAAAAATTACACCCATAGCTTCAGCATGTTCTTGGGATGCTCACAGTGCAATCCCTTTTCTGATATCTATCACGGTTTTGGCACAGCGAGCATTTGTTTACCCGGAAGTACCCAGCTTTTTTCCCTGCTCCGTACAATACAACAGATGAAACACTCAGCTGCTCCATAGGCTACTCTGTGAAAGGTGGAGCTTAGCTTAGCTTAGCTTAGCGCTAGCGGCTTCGGCTCAGCACTGAGGAACAGACCTGCAGCTGACGTACAAAGTCTCCGTGAAACCGAGACATTCAGCGGAGGTTTTGGTGACACACGACGCGGGCATGATAACAGCTCCGTGCTCGCTACATGCGCGTAAAGGTCTGTTTCCAGCGCGGCCGCTTCCAAACACTGTCATGAAGAAAGTACCAGACAGGAAGTCACCATGTGGAGTGACCGGAAGTTTCAAAATAATACACAATGCACGGACTCTAACAGGTAATGTTCAGAGAAAAAAAATTGCGCAATCAGAATGTTGAACAGAAGTCTTTTGTTTTTTCTCAAATTCTTAACTGTGATAGCTTTAAAAGACAAAAATACTTTGAATTTTTCACATTGAAATGAACTGGACATTTATGCAGTTCTGCTGAACCTGCTTCATGTTTCAAGCTTTACAGATTTGGTATACTTACGCCTACAGACTCCATTCTTGCTTTAACAAATGCATTTAAATCTCACTTATTTTACAGATGCATAATACATACATACATATATATGCATCATTTTATACAGACATACACAGATCAACAGAAATATACCCATAATTAAATCTTCCTTTTCATTTATGCACATACTCTAATAAATACATAAATAAATAACATCACACAAACATACATGCACAAATGCATATAAAGAATAATGAGCATAATTATTTATCCACACATATGCAAACATATGTCCACAGAAATGTATCAATACTCCATGTTTTTCTTTATAATGCTCATTTTTGAACATTTTTAACTCTTCTGCTGATGTTTTACATTGACATAAATGGGAGATTTATATAGTCCTGCTAAAACTGCTTTAACTTCTGAGCTCTAAACATTTGGCATAGTTTTACCTACATACTGCATTTTTGCTTTAACACATTAATGTCACTCTCAGTCATTTTACAGATTCATACATACATACATATGCATCATTTTATTCAGACATATATACATAAACAGAAATATACCCATAATGAAAGATACCTTTTCATTTACATATGCACATACTCTGATATATGCATAGATCCATCGTGCAAACATACATGCATAAATGCATATATAGACTAATGACCATAATGATTTATTCACACATATGCACACATATGTACATGAACAGAAATGTATCCATACTCTATTTCTTTCTTTAGGATGCTTATTTCAGAACATATTTAAAACTTCTGCTACTGATTAAAGTCTTTGTCATTTTAGGTCTTATCCATTTACCTCTTTTAACAATTGTAAGTCCTTCAGGGTGGGCAAACATATCAGCAGCTTTATGCAATTTTGTTTCATCTTAATTCAGTTTTTAGCTGACTATCACAACTTTTAACATTTTTATTTAGCATAGCCAGTTGTAAGCTTTGTTTTACTGTTTCCAACTGCTTATGTTCAGACTCAGCATTTCAACGCATTTGCTGCAAGGAAATGCAAATTCTCTAGTTTTCACTGCTATGCCGATGATACACAGCTTTATGTGTCACTGAAGCCAGGTGAGACAAACCACTTAGATAAACTAGATGCCTGTTTAAAGGACATCAGAACCTGGATGGCCAGAAATTTTCTTCTTCTTAACTCAGACAAGACAGAGGTTATTGTGCTGGGCCCTCGACACCTTAGAGAATCCTTTTCTAGTGATTTAACTGCCATCGATGGCATTAGTCTGGCACCAAGCACAACTGTTAGAAATCTAGGAGTGCTATTTGATCAGGATTTATCCTTTAACTCTCACATAAAGCAAATTTCAAAAACAGCCTTTTTTCATCTTCGTAGCATTGCTAAAATCAGGCCTATCCTGTCCCAGAGCGATGCTGAAAAGCTAGTCCATGCTTTTGTTACCTCTAGACTGGACTATTGTAATTCTCTTCTTTCAGGCTGTCCCAGCAAGTCAATTAAGATGCTTCAGCAGGTCCAAAATGCTGCAGCACGTGTGGAGAAGAGACCACATTACTCCTGTATTAGCTTCTCTGCATTGGCTTCCCATTAAATATAGAATAGAATTCAAGATTCTTCTCCTCACCTATAAAGCTCTCAGTGGACAGGCACCAGTCTATCTTAAAGAGCTTGTAGTGCTGTACAACCCCTCTAGAACATTACGCTCCCAAAATGCTGGCCTACTTGTGGTACCATCAATCGCCAAAAGTAGTATAGGAGGTAGAGCCTTCAGTTATCAGGCTCCTCTTCTCTGGAACAATTTACCAACCACAGTTCGGGAGTCTGACACTCTCTCTACCTTTAAGGTTAGACTTAAAACATTCCTCTTTGATAAAGCTTTCAGTTAGGGACCAGCTTATAGTTTTTAAATAAATAAATTAGTTCATAAATTAGACTCATTGTTTAGATGTAACAGGCCTAGACTGCCTGCTGCTGTGGAGTCATGGAGCCTCAAAACTACAATTATAAACATGACTCATAGTTGGCCATTTTATTAGGAACATTCCATTCCCATTATCATTTATAGCTGTTCATGTAGTTATTAGCATGATCTCCATATCCATGAACGTTACACCTACAGTATCTTATTTTTTATTACCACATAGTCATGAAGTCCCTCTTGAAAATGGGATGTCACATCTCAAGAGGCCTTTAACACATTTATATTTAATGGAGACAAATATGGTTGGGATGCACTTGTGGTCTGGGCACCCATGAGTTCGTCACTACCATAAATTCTTATTTTCAGTAAGAATATCGAAGATTATACTTCTAGAAAGTGATCACCACAACCATTCAGACATGAGGACCCTCTTGAAAGTGAGATGTAGCTTCTCAAGAGGCTACCCTCTAATAAATCAGACCACAGGTTGATGGTACATAAACCTGTCCCTAATTTTAGTTCTTACTTTAGTCCACTTGTCTCCTCTTACCTCCCTTCCTTTGCCCTCACACCCATCACAGCATCGTGTGGATTTGCTGTTCATCATGAGACTGGGATCCACATTCAAGATTTCCTGCTGCTTAACAGAAGGTTTTTTCTTGCCGCCATGATGGAGGGATCCATGATTGGCTATATGGATTCATGTTGGGTGTTGGATGTATATATCTGTATATATATGTATATGTGTATCTTTATATGTATACATTAGGCCTGTGCTCAAAATATCGATACGGCAAAATATCGTATCGCACTCCTTTGGGATACGTGTATCGATACGGATTCTACAGAATCGATACGGCCTAAATATTTTGACAGTTGTTGTAAATACACTTTGGGTAATGTTAACAGCGGCACAGTTCAAGGTAGAAGACGAGCTACATAATGAAGCATATGTTCTAAATTTGAACTTAGGTCTACCATCTTTGAGGATCTGAATTTATGTCTCTCAAGTTCTAGAACCACTTAAAACTCATCCTTGTTCTTTTTCTTCTTATAAGAAAAAACTAAAATTGTCAAGAATTTTGCTAAAAGCATAGTCAGTGTTCACAATTTACGTGTATCGGGATACGTATCGAATCGTGGCCTTAGTATCGGGATACGGTTCGTATCGTGAAGTTGCTGGAAATACCCAGCCCTAGTATATATGTATCTATGCATATATGTGTATCGATAAAATGAAGAGCTTTATGCTCTATTGTAAAGTGTCTTGAGATAACACTTGTTATGAATTGGCGCTATACAAATAAAGATTGATTGATTGATTAAAATTTAACATACCAGAAGGCAGGCAGCCAGATATGAAGGTGCTGGACCAATCTGACACAAAAGTTGACAGAGAGGTCTTTAAAAAAATA
Source organism: Scarus forsteni (assembly GCA_036419115.1). Taxonomy (NCBI): domain Eukaryota; kingdom Metazoa; phylum Chordata; class Actinopteri; order Labriformes; family Labridae; genus Scarus; species Scarus forsteni. The sequence goes on from JAZDUH010000075.1 coordinate 1,084,806, forward strand.
GTGAAGTAGTCACCTGGAACCCACTGAGTCATATTGATCAACGAAGAACTTGGTAATCACTGACCATTTACATACTGTATGTGTTAATGTTAAACTTAAAAAGCTGGGATGGGAGTAATAACAGTTACATTTAATATGCTTCTGTTTTGTTTGTTTTCAATAATTCACAGATGCTTCTCTATCCTCATCATCATCATGCTCAGTAACATCTGACAATACCATTAATCTAAACTTCATGATGCGTGACCCTCCTGAAGAAGCAGCCTTCTTGGCTTTTTAAGTGAACCTTAAAAAGCCATGCCACATAAACAATGAGGCAAAAGGTAGTGGACACTGTTGTTAAGTCTAATCTAGATTTTGTTTCGTTTAATGGGGGGGTTAATGTTATCATTTTCCAGCTGTACATATGGTTTAAAAATTTCTGAATGCATGTTTTTTACCATTTAAGTTGATTGAAAAAAATCCTTACAACAAAGCCTGACAGTGAACACATCATGCAAGAGTATGCAAAACTAAATCTTTGAGAGATGCCACCAGAAGACAGATGATAAACATACTTGCTGCTGAGATGACACAAACACATGGGTATGAATCATCCATGTAGACTAGGAAGAAACATTGTTATTACTTGGATTGTTTTAAATTGTGTCCAATTGAGTACTTGTTATCATTGAATTTATATATAAGGACATCCCCCCTAAAAGTGTCATAGTGATGTACGCACAGGGAATAGTTGATCTGCTTCCATATCTGGAAGACCCATATTCACAACATGGATATATAAGTAAAGGGTTATTACAACACTAACACATAATTTCTCTTAGAAATGTTGATTAAAATTTAATTACAAAGGAACATTACTATGACCCAGAGTGCGGTTCAGGTTACCTTGCATGGCGGTTGAAGACCATTCAAAGGAAAGCTGCAGAGGAAAGAGGTCCCTCTGTCAAATCTCCCAAAAGCAAAGATATTTATTAGTTATGTAAGATATTGATGGATTGTGTGGGCAGGAGACAATAAAATTGTGTTTTGTCTTCAGGTGGAGGGCCAGGCCATGGTCAACCGAGACCCTTAACTGCTAACAAAGTGTTATCTAATGAGGAGGTGGAAGCCGCTATTGCTGCTCTGAAACACTCTGCTGATGAAGACACTGTCCGTGAGAAGATGAAAGCTACATTAAGTTATTGTAATTCAATGGTCAACGATGAAAGGAGCACAGCAGATGTGTTCTCAGTCTTCTCGAGATTTCTAGACACACCAGGACCGGTAAAGCATCTTCATTAGTTGAATCACTTAAATATCCCATAGAGCATGTGTTACAGATACTGGCTGCAGATGCCCGTAAACAGTTGCGTCTGTGTCTGTGAACTGAGAAATGAGTCACCGTTTGCAGGACATGGCCTGTTTCGGTCGAGTCCTCCAACACATTTAATTATTCAAGCCATGAGACAACATAAAACACAGGATCCTGAATTCCTGGTGCAGTGCAGGGTGGCTGAGCCTGGCGTACCCCGCCTACCCTGCGCAGTGGTAATTTTGTCCTACCCACCACCGTGTGCAGCTAATTTCAATGCAATAAACAATCACAGCAATCACCATTTAGTGTAACTGTCTGAACCAGCATATACATTTGTATCTATATTAATTGTCTGGTCACATATGCTCTCGGATCAAAGACGTTTGTCATTATGGAAACTTAAACTGACGGCAGCTGGAGTGTGATGCACATCTCAAAAGCCAACAACAAACAGCCTCATCATCTGATACGGAGCATAAATCCAGTTTCTCCCATCTCATGAAAATCAAAAGAAAAGAAAAAAGAGAGAGAGAGAGACTTGCTGAATGAATGTAATTTTCTTAAGGATTTACCCGTGATTGCCCATATTTCTCTGTTTTAATCTTTATTCTTAAAGTAATCTAAGAAGATGGAGTTGGACATTATTGCAAGGAGGATGAGGAGGAGATACCGGGAGAGAATATATCACCAAAGGTACTGCTATTTGGTGATGACTGACCAGGAATGCAGGTGGATCATCAAGCATGATGAATGGATTAGCCTGCTGCTGTGTTTAAAAGCAACTGTCTCCTATGCATGACACAGGAACAGATTACATTTGTCCCACGAAGTAGTTCACATGGTGACGTGCATCGTGGCCTCCGATGCGTGCCCCGATGGCCCCTGCGCTCTCCCTGTTGCTGTAAAAGTGACAGTGGCTCTGACCGTCTCCGCCATCGGGTCTTTCCGGCACACTGTGGCCATGGTGGCAGGGATCAGTCAGACCAATCAGTTGCTGTGCTTCGCCCACAGCGCATTTAAAGGCAATAAGAGGCATTCATTTCCCTCTCTGCTAACTGTGCCAGAGGGAGGGATGGAGACTTGAGGTGCGGCAAACTGTTGCCTCACTGCGCCATACAAAAAAATTGCAAATTGCTCTAGACACACCCCATTGGAACAGTGCCTGCACCTGGTCTATTAAATTTGAGCCCAGAGACATTTGAGCACCGAAATTATAATGTTAACTTTGCCTGTATAATACAGTAACTAAATGCATCACCACCATCACATTTTGCATACAGTTTGGGCTTTCCTTGTTTTTTTGAGACCAAGGTGGCAAAGGCCACAGTGTATGTGTGAGGCTGTACTCTCAGATATTGTCCCAAAACACAGAAACAAAATAATTTAGGTTCACAAATGTGGGCACACATCAGTTGGCATCACAAATGCAGTTTCTCTCGTCTCTCCTTAATATGCACTGTATTTTTTTCTTCACAGAACAAGATTTCCGACTGCTGTATGGGGAAGCAATGGCCAACAAATTCTTGGGGAAGTGGCCTACCAATCTCAAGACTAAAGTGATTACAGAAAGCCAGGGACTGGTACCTATCACAGAGCTGCTGGATTTAATGTGCAATGCTGAGTCTACTGCTGTGGTTGAGAATGGTATGACAGGACCTGTATGAAGATGGCCCCCCACCCCACACAAAATTTCGGGAAAATAGTCTGTTTTATTTGTGCTTTGTTTGTGCTGGTTTGTGCCATCACAAATTTTGTTTGTGCTGCTACAGTTTTAGGGAAATTACACACTTCATTTTCTGCCGATGACATCATTAAGCTCCCCATTTGCTCTAATTGAACCTGAAATGGTGCTGTTTATTTGTGCTTTGTTTTTGTGCTGGTTTGTGCTGTCAAAAGATTTATTTTTGCTGTTACAGTTTAATAGGTATTACACTCTTTATTTTCCAGCGTTGACGTCACGACTGGGATTGCTCTCATGCCGATGCTTTTCATTTGTTTTTGCTGTGGTCACAAAAGGATCAGCTCATGATACCACGCCAAGTGAATCGCTCATTTTGCTTTTTTTGTTTTTGTTTTCCCCTTCTCTGCATTGTCTTTTTGCTAGGCACTGTGTCTGATGATAGCATTGGAAAGACCAGTGCATTTTTTTTCTAGCAGTTGGAGATATGTGAATATGATTCACTGCTACAGTGACCATCACCAGCCCTCCCAATAGGCTACTCCATCAAATCAAACTTTATTTAGCCCCTGATGGGAGCTGAAGGGGAGGGCCGTGCCACACCACAGTGCGAAAGAAGGGGAAATAGTGACAGACAGGATGAGACAAGTCAAACGGAAAAGAGGACAGACAGGTAGTGTTATTGATTGAGCAGTCCAAGTGTTATGCAGAACTAAGCCTCTACAAGTATTAAAGGCTGTAAGAAACCAGGGTCACTGGAGATGTGGGGTCTTGATAGCAGGGGGAGGTGGGTACACATGGATGAGATAAGGAGGAACATGCATCCCAGGATGTGAGCAGATGTGTTAGAGTGCCCGACTTAGCATGTTCTGATGGGAGACCACAGCCACTGGCTACCCCCGGGCCACCAGGGCATCTGAGACTCACCACATGAGCCCCAAAAGCTACTAGACCAAGGAAGAGCCCCCGGACCCAAGGGGGCACCAACACGCCTCCCCAACGGCACCAAGGACTACACCCAGGGGTCCAGGGCAGGGCAGGGCAAACCCCTGCAGACAGCATCCGGCTCCACCAACCACCTGCCCACCGGCCCGAAGCCACCCCCAGCTCCAGCAACCAGCCCCCCGTCGGATTGTCAAACCTCGGATCCAGGAAGAGCAATGTGGTATTTGCCCTGGTCGTGGAACTGTGGACCAGCTGTATATCCTCCATAGGGTGTTCAAGGATGCATGGCAGTTTGCCCAACCACTCCACCTGTGTTTTGTGGACTTGGAGAAGGCATTTGACTGCGTCCCTCGTGGGGTCCTGTGTGGGGTGCTCCTGGAGTTTGGGGTAGCGAGCTCCCTGATAGGGGCCGTCCGTTCCCTGTATGACTGGTGTCAGAGTCTGGTTTGCATTGCCAGCAGTACATCTGAGTCGTTTCCAGTGAGGGTTGGACTTCGCCAGGGCTGCCCTTTGTCATCGATTCTGTTCATTACTTTTATGGACAGAATTTCTTGGTGCAGCCAGGGCGTTGAGGGGCTCCAGTTTGTTGACCTCAGGATCAGGTCACTACTTTTTGCAGAGGATGTGGTCCCATTGGCTTCATCGGACCGGGACCTGCAGCTCTCACTGGATCGGTTCGCAGCCAAGTGTGAAGCAGCTGGGATAAGAATCAGCACCTCCAAATCCGAGTCCATGGTCCTCGCCCGGGAGAGGGTGGAGTGTCCTCTCCGGGTCGGGGATGAGATACTGCCCCAAGTGGAGAAGTTCAAGTACCACGGGGTCTTGTTCACGAGGGGAGGAAGGATAGATCGGGAGATTGACAGGCAGATCGGTGCGGCATCAGCAGAGATGGGGACTCTGCACCAGTCCGTCGTGGAAAAAAGGGAGCTGAGTCGAAAGGCAAAGCTCTTAATTTACCAGTCAATCTTCACCCCTATCCTCATATACGGTCACGACCCACAGCTCGTGACCGTGAAAACAATATCGCGAGTACAAGCACCCGGAATGAGTTTCCTTTGCAGGGTCGCTGGGCTCTCCCTTAGAGCTAGGATGAGAAATTTGGTCATTTGGCAGAGGCTCGGAGAAGAGCTGATGCTTCTCCACGTTGAGAGGAGCCAACTGAGGTGGCTCGGGCATCTGGTCTCAGGGAAGACCCAGGACACGCTGGAGAGACCATGTCTCTCTCAGCTGGCATGGGAACACCTCAGGATCCCCCGGGAAGAGCTGGACGAGGTGGCCAGGGTTTTATTACCTGTAAGAAAAATAATTAAAGCTGCAAGCAGTGTTGGACGGGTCCGAGCTCTGTCGCAGGTCCCTCATGCCCCGTTGATCTTCATTTTGAGGGTTTCATCCCTTTGAACTGCTCTAAGTTAGACTGATATGTGTTTCTGCAGCTCTGTCAGGAGCTTCAGTCTTTATAATGGCTGTGTATGAGACATTCTATTGCTCCTCCTTCAGTCACATGATCAGCTGTGGACATCAAGGCAGAGAAGGGTGATGTCATCCTGCATGACCACCTGCACTCAACTGTCAGTCAGGGAGAGACATCATTCCAACTGGCCTCAGCAGCAGAGCAACGATAAGTCTGAAACATTTTTTCACAGATGCCCCAATTTTGACCCAATCTCTCTAAAAATGAAACCTTTTTATGTAAAATGCTGCCAGGAATCCAATCGTGTCACCATCCGGACTGTTATAGGCGCAAAGTTCAAAAGCCAGCATCTGTGATGGTATGAGGCTGTATTAGTGCCCAAGGCATGGGTAACTTACACATCTGTGAAGGCACCATTAATGCTGAAAGGTACATACAGGTTTTGGAGCGACATATGTTGCCATCCAAGCAATGTCTTTTCCATGGACGCCCCTGCTTATTTCAGCAAGACAATGCCAAGCCACATTCTGCATATGTTACAACAGCGTGGCTTTGTAGTAAAAGGGTGCGCATACTAGACTGGCCTGCCTGTAGTCCAGACCTGTCCCCCATTGAAAATGTGTGGCGCATTATGAAGCGTAAAATACAACAACGGAGACCCCGGACTGTTGAACAACTTAAGCTGTACATCAAGCAAGAATGGGAAAGAATTCCACCCGAAAAGCTTCAAAAATTGGTCTCCTCAGTTCCCAAACGTTTACTGAGTTTGTTAAAAGGAAAGGCGATGTAACACAGTGGTAAAAATACCCCTGTGCCAACTTTTTTGCAGTGTGTTGCTGCCATTAAATTCTAAGTTGACGCTTATTTGCAAAAGAAAATAAAGTTTCTCAGTTCGAACAAAATCTTGTCTTTGCAGTGTATTCAATTGAACATAAGTTGAAAAGGATTTGCAAATTACTGTATTCTGTTTTTATTTACGATTTGCACAACGTGCCAACTTCACTGGTTTTGGGTTTTGTAAAATGTTGTCAGGAATCCAACTGTGTCATTCATAAAGCCATAGGAGTTTTTGTTTTCTCTGTAGAGACCTAACGGACAGAGGATATCTCTTGCTGTTCTGTTGTTCCCCCATTCATTTGAATGAGAGGAGCAGCGAGGCCTGTTTCAGGCATGACTAACTTGAGGGCTTGTCATTTGAAAACCGTCTGAGAAACAACAAATCCCTTTATAACTTTTGTTCATCAATGCCTCCTCTCTCATCTGTCAGCATTTCAAGCTGATATCATTTAAGGTTTAGATCGGGAGATCATTTTTCCGTCCGGCATATTTTTCCCCTGTAATTTTATTTTGAAGGGCAATTTGCTGGCTTCCTGTTTGAGAGGTCAGGGCTGTCAGTGCGTGAATTGCGGGTCTGGATGAGATGAACATTTTGACGTTGGTTTCATTTCTCTAATACATTTCTAGTGGAAGTTTCAGCCATTTTAGTGGTATTGGTCCATAGGTGGCGCTAGAGAGCACATTTTGGCATGTTGGGGGTTAATTTTTTCATTTTATCAAAATTTTAGGCATACCAAAATTTAGGGGGTCAAATTAAGGTCTAATGACCGGGTGGGCATAATAAGAAGAAAGAAACGCTACAGGAACAATAGGGTCCTTGCCCAAAGGGCTACATCTGTCCTGGGAGCTGGCCCTCTAGCTAGAAGAGGTCCTTCCCCTTTGCGCGAGTACCCTAATAATAAGAAGAAAGTAAGAATACAAAAACAATAGGGTTCTTGCCCTTCGGGCGTCTGGCATATTTTCCCCTGAAATTTTATTTTGAAGGGCAAATTTGCTTGCTTCCTGTTGAGATAGGTCAGGAGTGTCTGCATGAGACCTGCATTTTGGTGTTGGTTTGATCTTGCTATGACATTTCTAGAGGCCTTGAGGTCCATTTCAGTGTTTACGGGTGGCGCTAGAGAGCAAATTTTGAAATGTTGGAGGTTAATTTTTACATTTAATCAATTTTTTTGGCATCCCGGAGGTGTGTGCCAGGTTTGGTGAGGTTTTGAGCAAATTAAGGTTTAAAGACCCTCGGGAAAATTAATAATAAGAAAGAAATGAGACAGGAACAATAGGGTCCTTGCCCTTTAGGCAAGAGGTTCTTCCCCTTTGGGCGAGAACCCTAAAAAAAACACCACAGTTTAAGAGTACACTACATATGAGTGTTTTTAAGTGCATTAACCTTTTGGAAATATAAAATTTATCTGGATCTAACCAACTCATGTCAATGTATCCCTCCGCCTCACTCTAAGCTGTTGTAAACATAACAAGCCAGCAGCCTCAGACGTGGGTTGTGGACTGATTGAAAGCAGATTATATCACATATATTTCTGAGATGGGTTTATTGTGATGCTTCCTTTGATGGAGGAACAGATGTGCATCATGGAGCACTCATAGCTTTCACCGTATTCCTCTGTGTAACAAGGGCATGCGGTAACATCTTATATAGCAAATGCATCTCTCGTTACCTTCTACCACACAGATTGTGTGTACATATCGATACATTTATATATTAGAGGCTGATACACAGTAATCGTGGCGTGTGTGAATGTGAGAGAGAGACACAGACACAAGTAGTCTGCACTGTTTTGATAAACAGCCTCCTCTACTCTCCTTGTTTGTTTCTGACATATCATTATCACTTCCTTTGAGGAGAAACGATCATAAGTTCCTTCAAGTTTGGGATGTTTTTCCAGTTTATCTTCGAGAAATTGAAGAATGGCCACAAAACTCCAGGATTCAGAAGAGCAGGAAAGTCTGTTTGATGAGTGATTCCGCCATGAGCGATACGCCCTCCTCACCGCTCTCCCCACCAAACTCATCAACAAACTGCAAATCATTCAGAACTCGGCTGCCCGCATCATCACTCGCACTACATCATAGGACCACATCACCCCTGTTCTCATCCAACTACACTGGCTCCCGGTTCAATACCGTATCCAATACAAGAACCTTCTCCTCACCTACAAAGCTCTGCATAACCTAGCCCCCTCTTACCTCTGTGACCTTCTCCATGAATCCACTCCCTCCCACACCCTCCGCTCAACCTCTGCTGGACTACTTACAATCCCCACTTCACGCCTCACTACCGTGGGTGCCCGAGCCTTCAGCTGCTCAGCACCCAGACTCTGGAACTGCCTCCCCCCCACACATAAGACCATCAGACTCCATCAAATTATTCAAATATCAACTAAAAACTCATCTGTTTAAACTGGCTTACTCACTTTAACTGAACACTGTGCACCTCACTTGCTTTTATTCTGATGATTTTGGTTTTAATGATGTTTTACAATGTTTTTTATCTTTTGTTGTAAGGTGGCCTTGGGTGTCATGAAAGGCGCCTCCAAATAAAATGTATCATTATTATTATTATTATCTGTATCACCAGTTTCCTCTGGCTCCTCGCAGTTAATACGTTCGCACAGCTGTGTTTTTCCGACTCCTTCATGATGTCCAGTGTCCATGGATGTTTCCTCAGTATTTCCTTTGGCCTGCCTGGTCTCCATCTGCAGCAGCTCTTCTTCTATGAACTCCAGTAAAAAAATATATCTTCTTGACTCCAAAGTGAACGGAACTTCATTGGCTTTGTCATAATCCCTCCTTTTTAATTTGCTGTATTGTCTCTTCCTCACACCGCTTAGCGTAAAAACAAAAGAATTATGACACTTTCTAAAAGTTACACAGGGCTACAACCCGCGTCTGAAGCTGCTACCTTATTATGTTTACATCAGCTGAGAGGGAGGCGGAGTGATTCAGTGGCTCGCGGCAGTGCTGCATGGAAGAATACATGACGTGAGTTGTTTAAGTCCAGACAAATCTTTATATTTCCAAAAGGTTTATGCACTTAAAAACACCCATAAGTAGCGTACTCTTAAATTCTGGTATTATATTTTGATTGAGTTCTTGTTGGCGGGGAAAATATTCTTTGTTCTTGGTACAATACTTCACTGTTAGCGGTTATTTCTGTATAATAGACTCTTACTTATGGTGGCTTACTGGGGAGAGGAGAGAACTTTCTACTGCATCTAATGGACTTAGTGGCCATATGGAGCTCATCCAACCCCACTTCAAATATACTGAACTATCCCTTTAAGCATGTATTCAGTAATGACAGAGAAGCTGAAACGTGTTGAAGTTTTAATTTTAGCTTAATTGAATTTTTGCTCCTGTTGCTCGAGACATTAAAGTTTTAGAGAATCATGGTATTGATATTCCACTATATGGAGATTGTGTTCGTGGCAGTGTGGTACAGGTTACTGGCGATAATTTAGGCTTACATAGCTTGTTTGGTCTGGTGGAGTGTTTCAGTACAAGGCACTGTTGCAGATTTTGTTTAGCTAAAAAGATGACTTTCAAACAGAATTCTCTGAAGATTCTTCCAAAATAGTGTTGCGCACCAAAGACACCCACACTGCTTACTGTCAAGAAATGGCTCATAATCCATCTCTTCCATACGTTTTTGGTGTGAAGAGGTCAAGCTTATTGAACTGTTGGACATATTTTCACACAACTGAGAACTTCTCAGTTGATGTGATGCATGACATTTTGGAAGGGGTGGCCCATTATGAGCTGAAGCTATTGGTTTTTGTACTTTAAAGAACAACATGTTACACTGGGTGAGCTGAATTTGAGAATACAAAGTTTTGATTATGGACTTATGGAGAAAAGCAAATGGCCAGTGGCCGTGAATTTCAGTGGAAAGTCTAATGATCTGGGGCTTAATGCAGCTTAGCCATGGATCAGTGGCGGCTGCCGGTCAGTCAAGGAGGGGAAGCTCATTTTTTTCCGGCCTACATCATAAATTTGTTTATTTCAATGTAAATTCTACCCTTCGTTCCTTTTCAAAAAAATGATCTGTGACCCTGTCGTACCAACTAGGTATCTTTTCCAGGGATTTTACCAGTGTTCTCTCAATGGCCAGCAGAGCTAGACTGCTTAAATGGCCTTGGCCCATTGTGTTGCAGGTGTAAGACTTGAACCGCTTTAAACAGGAGAAGCTCCTCTCCAGAACAACTGGATGTAAAACTTAGAAGATGCTCCGGTGGGGGGCTTATACTTCAAGATCGCTGATTGGCTCATTTCACTGTCAATCAAAAGGGATTCGGCCTCAGACAGATCATCCAATCATCATGCAGAAGCCGAGCGTCCAGGCCAGCCCACTGCCTCATAGACCCCTAGAGATGCTGAGCGTCCGATGGGTGGGACAAAGCCCAGCGTTTATCCAATGACAGTCCAGTTTCCACAGTGGAACAACCCACTCTACGCTTCCCCATTGTAGCCAGAAGACGCTCAGCGTTCGACTGTGTTAAAGCACTTAGACGCTGCGGGGATGAATGAGAAGGAAGTTGCGCCAGTTATCTGTGATAAGTAGCTGATTCTGAACAAAAGATGAAGGTATTCTAGAGCATATTTAGTCAATGAAATGTACACACAGCAGTACATATCACCACTTTTTTTGGGGACATTTTAGGGGAAGCTGAGCTTCCCTTGCAGTCTTAGAGCAATCGCCACTGCCATGGATGCTTATTGAGGAACGCTCTGCTCCTCTTTGGCGATTTGGTAACCTCTACTGACCAACAATGGGGCCTAATTCTGTAATTACTACAAATAAAAGACATTGTATTTTCTCCCATGTTGACTCTGGGTTTGAGTGTATATTCAAAACATTGGATTGTGGAACATCACAAACTGTTTAAGATGTATCCTCAGAAAGAAACTTTTACTAAAGCACCATTTTCTTATCCATTATCCATGCTGCATCCAGAAGATAGGACCTGTACTTCATAGCGGGTGCATGTGCTATGAAGGCAAGCACAATTTTTTCAAGGAAAAGCTCAAGTCATTTAAAAATATCAGCAAAACACTGGCCGAAAATACCAGCATCATATGGCAGATATTTGGCAATCTTTGACAATTTTTAGTCAGTTAGACATTGGTTCTGGAAAAAATTGTCTTTAGTAAAGGTCAAAGGAGGTTCTGAAATTGTCAAGGCACTGCAAGTGCCCTCAAGTGTTAAATTTATCAAAGTGAATTGGGCTAAACACAATGGGCTCTAATTTTGTAGACCAGGCACAGGTGCAGCGCACCTGCCCTGCCCCGCGTCTGCGCTGAGCTGTCAGGGTGTGTCCAGTGCACTTTGCAAGTTTCTTGCAGTGTGCAGAGAGGCGCACTCCAGGCGCAGAGATGCATACCCATGCCTCAGTCCCTGCCCCTCTGTGCAAGTGCCAGAGAGGGAGGAGAAAAGGCATGAGTGGGCCTAAAGCAGCTGAGTGTTGTCTTCTCCAATCAAGTGAATGCCTCTCCTTGCCTTTAAATGCGCTGCGAGCGAGGTGCAGAGATGGATTGATCTGACTGATCCCTGCCATTATGGCAACAGCGTGCTGGAAAGACCCAGTAGCGGAGACTGTCAGAGCCGCTGTCACCGTTACAGCAACCAGGAGAGCGGAGGGGCAGATGTAGCCTAATCTGTTCCTTTGTCAATAACAGGAGTACAAAATTAAGCGACAGAGATTTAAACACAGCAGCATGCAGCAAGCATCATGCTTGTGATCCACCTGCATTCCTCGTCTGTCATCGTCAAATAGCAATGCCTTTGGTGATATACTGTATATTCTCCCAGTGTCCCCACCTCATCCTGCTTGCAAAAATGTACACCATCTTTTCAGATCACGTTAAGAATAAAGGCTTAAACAGAGAAATATGGGCTATCACAGGTAAATCCTTAAAGACCCAGTAAAGCAAATTCAGCTATTTTATTCTAAACACATTAAATAGGTTGTAAATGTATTTCTTTAAAACAAGTGAAAGCCATTCAGCTATTCAGAACCTAATTTTGGAGCTAGGCTTCACAAACTGTTTTTACCTTTCTGTTTTCAGGATTGAATGGGCAGGGTTCTCGACTAACTTTTTGAGTTGGTTGCAACGGTGCACCTAAAAATTTTTTTAGGGTGCACCAGAACAAAAAGTAGGTGCACCCAAATTTTTCAGTGTCACCTTTAACGCCATAGGGTCACCATTTTATCACCATCCATAACTTTAATATCATGTAAATGCTTTTTAAACAAGAATAAGATGCTTGTCTTTATTTGAAGCAAAATTTTACATTTGGAGAAAAACAGAGCGTTTGAAGTGCTTCACTGAATAAAATTTACAAATTCAAGCTAAAACATTAAGCAGAATAAAACATCTCCAAATAAAAGTGCTTGAAGTGCTTTACTGAACTGAAATTTAATATTTCAAACATCTCAAGTTAAATAAAATATTTCAAAATAATAGGAGCTAATGTGCTATAATGAGCTGAAAATGAAATCAATATCCATATTTTA
>JAZDUH010000075.1:1102500-1215000 GCA_036419115.1 Scarus forsteni
CTCGGCCCTGCTGTAAAACGGAGACAGAGGAGGAGAAGCAGGCGATGTGTTTTGTCAGTTTTAGGCAGATTTTCTGCCACCGCCATCACTTTTGTCAACATTAATAGGCTACATTCCGTTTGTAGGTATATCGAGATGTGCTCTCTCAACTTCTAAACTTTTGATTTGAGAGAGAGAGATGAGGGACTTGTTTTCGGGAGGGTGCACTGGTGCAACCTACAAATAATGTTAGGCGCACTCTTACAAATTTCTGGGACCAAAATGGTCGCACTTGAGAACCCTGATGGGCGTGTCAGAAATCAGGGGTCCCGCCCCTGCTGCTTCAGCGCTATCAATACATTCAGCGCACCACTCACTCTCTTATGAAGTTTGTTTGTTTGTAGCTAGCTAGCCAGCCAGTCAACCAGTCAGCTAATCAGTCATTTTTCCTCCAATTCGCTCCTGCATCCTTGCAGTGCCCACTTTACCCCTGACAGAAAAACTATCACAAGGTAAAATCTGGATTTCTGAGGAGTCCTTTGACTGGGCTGAACCGAACCTCTCCGTCCAGCCGACAGTGTGCCGCCATCACACCCGCCGACCATCTCCATCCCGCTGACCGTGCGCGCCATCACGGCCCCGGCGTCATGCACACAACGCCGACCCTCTCCATCCCGCCGAACATGCGCCATCACGGCCCCGGCGTCATGTACACAGCGCTGAGCCTCTCCATTCTGCCGACCGTGCACGCCATCACGGCCCCGGCGTCATGTGCACACCGCCGACCCTCTCCATCCCGCCGACAGCAGGTGCTGTCATCTCCACCACTTGCATTATGTGCCCGCCATAGAGCAAAAGTGTGTGCTTATATTTCACATTGTGCATCCAGCCTTGCTCATGTGGTGTTAATAAATGTTATTTCTTGTTATTATTACATTATGTGGCTTCATTCACTGAGCGAAGTCCATATGAGAACACAATGAATAACCACAGGTATTTTTAGATCACCAACATAGCTGTGACAAGGAAATACATGACTGGGGTTTTACATTTGTGTGTAAAATTAGCGCCATGTGTGTTACCCCACAGACATTAGTTGCTTATATACAGAAAGAGGCTGTTATTAATTTTCTGTGACCATGCAGCACACGTTTCATGCAGTTATTTAAAAACTAAAGCTACTCAGCTGGTAATAGAATAAAGAAAAGTAACTGGGTGAAGAAAGTGTAAGAGTAACCATTGCTGTAAAATGTCAGCCTTTCGAAATTATGTTTTTTGGATTACTGTCAGTGCTGCATGAATCTGCTCATGCTTTTGTATATTTAAATCAATAATAATGCACCATACTCAAGAGGAACCCATACAGTGCCTTTCTGTTCTGTGAGTAACATATGTCTACAAAAAGTCTACTAGTGATGTCAGTTCTGTAATAATGCCTTTCCAGCTGATAAAATGAGGGTTTTACCAGCTTCCATTGTTACTGCAGGTTATGTCCCTGTACAGTGAATGGAGGCGTGGTTCCAGCGCCTCTAGCTGACACCCCCCCAGCGTTTCACTGCAGAGAGAAGTGCTTGTTTTTGCATGATTTTGAAACCTTATTTTATGTACTTAGCAATATTTTTAATCTTTCAAATTTGGCTCAGTGGTCAATGACATGTTTCTGTGGTATGAAAAACTTAAAACACAAATTTATTTTTGCTTTACTGGGACTTTAAGACACTGAGTGGTATACATTAATTTTCTTTTTTCTCTGTCTTTTTCTCCCTCTTTTATTCTGAATTTCATGAAATGAGAGAAGCCAGATGTATAATCGTATCACATCGGATGATGAGGCTGTTTGTTGTTGGCTTGTAAGGTGTGCGTCAAACTTCTGGCTGCAGCCAGGTTACGTTTCCATGATGACAAACAGCTTTAATCCGAGATCAGATGTGACGGGACAACTAATATAGATCCAAATGTATATGCTGGTTCAGACAGTTACATTAAATAGTGAGTGTTGTGATGGTTTATTGCATTGCAAATGTGCGCCTGTCACCAAATTACAGCCGCCAACCTGAATCTGTTGGTACCTCCCCCGGTGCGCTGTCACACCCATATTGGCGCAGACGGTCTACCAAATTGTCAAACTGGCAGTACACAGCCGTGCGCCGCATGAAATTAAGACTGCACCATGAAATGAGGGCCCAATGGCTTTATTTACTGCCCTCATCTAGTTACTTGAGGGAAAGTTCGACCTGAGACGCCTCTCTTTTACCAGATTGAGTCAGTTCTGATAATACATGAGAAATTGCTGCTGCTCACTGTGCCTCTATTTAACTTTTCAAGAGCATTACCATGCATATAAAGTGACTAGGACAAAGCAAGACATTGTTGTCTTTCATGTTGACAATTTGCAATATCCCAGGCTTTTTGACATACAAATGTCATATGGAGTGAATGACACAGCTCTCATTGTTGTCCCATATTGCATAAATAGCTCTAAAAAGTGTTATCATAATACTCTGAATATTGTGAACAAACCTCAGTGTTAAATATTTTTACACGTCATTGTTTTTTTTTTTACACTGAATTGAGGAGATTTGACTTTGAAAAGTTGACACTGGCCATACAGTAAATTGTACTCTAATTCTGAGTGGGTCCAAATGTTAAGAGAAAAAAATATTACTGTGTTCTATTACGGTGGCCCTGAAGGCAATGCGAATAAACATTTCAAAATACACAAAAACATTGAAGAATATGCAAAAACATTTCACAATACACAAAAACATTTATGAATGCACAAAAACATTAAAGAATGCACAAAAACATTTAAGAATGCAAAAAAAACATTTAAGTAAGGGCAAAACATTTATGAATGCACAACATTAAAGAATACGCAAAAACATTTAAGAATGCACAAAAACATTAAAGAATGCAAAAAACCATTAAAGAATGCGCAAAAACATTTAAGAAAGGGCAAAACATTTTTGAATGCACAAAAACATTTATGAATGCACAAAAACATTAAAGAATACGCAAAAACATTTATGAATGCACAAAAACATTTAAGAAAGGGCAAAACATTTTTGAATGCACAAAAACATTTATGAATGCACAAAAACATTTAAGAATACGCAAAAACATTTATGAATGCACAAAAACATTTAAGAAAGGGCAAAACATTTTTGAATGCACAAAAACATTTATGAATGCACAAAAACATTAAAGAATACGCAAAAACATTTATGAATGCACAAAAACATTTAAGAAAGGGCAAAACATTTTTGAATGCACAAAAACATTTATGAATGCACAAAAACATTTAAGAATATGCAACAACATTTATGAATGCGCAAAAACATTTCACAAAAAACAAAAATATTTCACAAAACACAAAAAACTTTTCCCAATCTGAAAAAAACATAACTGCTACAGCACAGTAAAATAAATTCAAGCGTTTACAGGATGGAAGAGGTGCTTGTCTTAAAAGAGCTAGTGTCTCTTTACACCGATGTCCGTAGGCAGCAGCCTCTCACTGGCTAA
Source organism: Scarus forsteni (assembly GCA_036419115.1). NCBI lineage: Eukaryota > Metazoa > Chordata > Actinopteri > Labriformes > Labridae > Scarus > Scarus forsteni. The sequence goes on from JAZDUH010000075.1 coordinate 1,106,002, forward strand.
CTGCCGACGGAGCCACAGCGGCCTGCCGGTAATATTCACTTTATACCGAGCTCCAGAGGCAGCAGCCTCTGTGTGGTTAACTGCCGACGGAGCCACACCGACCTGCCAGTGATATTCACTTTATACCGAGCTCCGGAGGCAGCAGCCTCTGTGTGGCTAGCCGCTGATGACCAGGCTCTGTTTGCAGTGTCTGACTGCGGTTAAGGCAGCTGTGGTTCGTGTTTGCTTGGTCAAATCACCCGCACGTCTTTTTCTAACCCACAAATCTACAGATACTTACGGTGATCGCTGCTCTGAAGAGCTGGGGGGAGTGAATGTGGGTCGGACTTAAGTTTTAATGCACAGGTTCATCTGCTGATTAAATGATTCAGATAATCAAATTGTTAGGGCACTGGTGAATATCATGTACAGTGACATACGCTGCACTGCCCAGTTTTGGGGGCACTGGTATAAATGCCTTTTAAAAATGAATTGCTAGTCTATGTTTTTTATTGTTGTCTTGTTGTTGTTTTGTGTTATTTTTAACCTAAAGGCCATAACCATAAAGCCTATCTATCTATCTATCTATCTATCTATCTATCTATCTATCTATCTATCTATCTATCTATCTATCTATCTCACAATCAGACCCATGATGAAAACGATACTTTAACAGTAATTAGTCACGTACTTTCTAGACTACCTGTATAATATGAAGTACTTATACTATGTACTTTTCAAGTAATCCATTGTCAAAATCCAAAACAGTAAGATTAAGAATACTGCACCCAAATTTGCTGTGGCATAAAAAACTTGTTTCCCATAAGCAGTCCATGATGCACATACATTTGAACTTAGTACCCCCCAGTCTACCACTATGCATAGTATGAAGTACTTTTACTATGTACTTTTCAAGTAATCCTTTGTCAAAATACTTAACAGAGGAAAAGATTAAGGATATTTCCCCCAACTTTGATGTGAAATAAAAATATTGTTTCCTATAAGTAGTCCATGATTCACATACTGTTGGACTAAGTACTTTCCAGACTACCAGCATGCATTTTATTAAGTACTTTTACTTTTTATCGTTTTCATCATGGGTCTGATAGATAGATAGATAGATAGATAGATAAGTATCCGTAGATTCGCGCGTTAGAAAAAGACTTGTGGGTGATTTGACCAAGCAAACAAACCACAGCTGCCTTAACCGCAGTCAGACACTGCAAACAGAGCCTGGTCATCAGCGGCTAGCCACAGAGAGGCTGCTGCCTCCGGAGCTCAGTATAAAGTGACACTATCACCGGCAGGCCGCTGTGGCTCCGTCGGCAGTTAACCAGAGAGAGGCTGCTGCCTCCAGACATCGGTGTAAAGCGACACTAGCTCTATTAAGACAAGCACCTCTTCCATCCTGGAAACGCTTGAATTTACAAGCCAGCTGTGCTGTAGCAGTTATTCAGTGAAAACAGGAAATGATGTTAGAGTGATGCCCGATGTGTTTCAGTTAAGGCAATCAGAGACAAGTAGCATGGAGCTACCCTTTCTGGTTTCTTGAAATGTTTTTCATTAGCCCTGAAATGTTTTTGTGTATTGGGAAATGTTTTTGCGTATTCTTAAATGTTTTTGCGCATTCATAAATGTTTTTGTGCATTCTTTAATGTTTTTGTACATTCATAAATGAAGCGAAGCCTGCGAGCTAGTCCAGGCAGACAACTCGAGCAGCGCTGCTATTCACATGTCACATTCACATATCATACGTCACACTCCTTACATCAATCCTCCAATCACACTCTCCACCTCTCAATTTGGCGGTGTATTTAAACCGGGAGTTTACCCATCTCTCCCTCTGCTCGGCAAACGTCTATGCTGCCAGACACTGATTTGCTGCGTGTTCTTTCAGCTGCTCTCTCATGCGATCGTCATCATACCTTTTGCTCCGGTGATCCTAATGTCTCTCGTCGTCTCCGATTCAGTGAGTGAGTCTCAGCGGTCATGGGAAGGCGCTGGGCTTAATCCTGAAACCCCAGATTCAGTCCCTGAAGTTCGCTTTGCAAATGAATCGGACCCGTTCGTCCTCGCCAGATCTCCCGCACATCCGCAAACAACCCTCCGGATGATCCGTGCGCCGCCTCTTGGAAGAGCTCTACGCCCGTAACATCACGCGCCAGCCGGCTTCAGCCACGAAGACGTTTTCAATTGTTTGATGATCCAGCAGAACTCCAGATTCCTTCCGGGGGGAAGGTAAGCGCCAGGTAGCACTGCCATCGTCCCTCCTGAGCTGAAGCCCAGCGCTGCCTCCCAAGCAAAGCAGCCAGATTCCAGCTTCTCCACAGACGCGTCCTCCCGGTCTGCAGGAAGTGAAATCAGCGCTGAACACCATGGAAAACAACGCCGCGCCATGTGAGCCACCTGGGTCCCTCTCCCGTCCCCATAGCTACGCCCGACACCTGTGCATCCAGTTGACGGCATACCGCAAAGGACCCTGGGACTTGCAGTTCCAATCCTACCACGGGTTTTCGGCTCCAGCCTGCTGCTGCTGCCATTCCTGGTTCTCTAAGGAATCAAATCTGCTCGGGTAATCTCATTCCGTAATCTGTAACATTTGACACAATGACTGAATTATGTCTTCTTCAGGGTGTTAGATCATCTGCTCGTATCATTATTTTAATCATATTTTATCTCTTTTATTCATTCATCTGAGATGGTATGGTTAATCATATAACCTAGTACATAATTATTTAAAGTAATTTTATGAAACTTTGTTCTTATCTCAACAGGTCATAATATTAATTTGGTGAAGAATCTGCTGTATGGCTCTGAATTTGCATACAAAGATACAGTACGAGGTGTGAAGACTTTTCAGTAGTTCTAAGTCAGAATCGGTAATACTTATTAATCCCCAAGGGGAATTCGGTCGTTTTAGTTGCTCTCATACACACTATAGCAGTGGAAATATCTGATTAAGACATTAGAATAAAGGAGCATTAATTTAACTAAACTAAAACAAGCAGAATTAAAATAATGTACAATAGAATAAATACAACCAAAATGAAAAGAAAGGGGTTATAACATGCAGTTCCTTTAAGCAATATCAACTTCCTTATGAAAGAAATAAGTAACAATTAAGTAAAGTGAGACTCTGAATGTGATGGAGGTATAATCAGTATTAACAATTAATAATTTTACAGCACAAAGGTAAAGGTAAAGCTAAGGATAGTGATCCAGTATGTTCAAGTTCCTTACTCTGGCAGAATTTAAAGAGGTCTGTGGTGTTTCGAGACACCATTGTTAAGTAAATCCACAACGCAGAGAGGAATTTGTTACCTACATAGCTATAAGTCAGGTCTTTCCTACAGTGGCTCTATTTTAAGGGAATATGGCTCTTAAAGAGCATAATCAGCATGCTGCTTAAAAGCTGAAGGTTTTCTTGGTTATTATCACAGAAACAAGTCTGTTTCTCTTTTATAAAAAGAGATTATTGAGTCTAAATTTACCTCTTTTTGATATGCTGATGTTTTATACATGAGTGCCTCTGCTCAGTCTTTAAATGTTGGACAGTGTTTATCATGGAGCTCTGAGAATTATCACAAACTGTGGATTTCTGACTCATCACTGAACTTATACTCTAAAGTCAGTTGGACTTCCTTAATTGCACGTAGACGTGGGCACTGGTATGTGTTCATTTACAAAGCATTGTTGATAAAATTGCTGACTATCTTTCCTCCTTATTAATCTTGATGGATGGATTACATAACCTGAGATCATTGAGCTTTATGCAGTTTGTTGTTACCAAAGTCCGAACTGATCTGGGAAAGGGGCTTTTAGCTTCTCTGCACCTTCTGCATGGAATAATCTGCAGACTGAATTTAAGCTGCAGAGCTCGGCATCTCTGAATGTTTTTAAATCTGCAATGAAAGCTCTGGAATACAGAGTTCTGAATGTCACAGCTTTAACTGATGGCTTTTATTGTTTTTCTCTCTTCCTTGTACTGTTGAGTCTGTGTTTGCTGCAGATTTGCTGATCTCAATGGGACCAACCTGGTTAAATAAAGTAAAAAAATAAAAAAATAAAAAAATATAATAATAATAATAATAATAATAATAATAATAATAATAAATAAATAAATAAATAAATAAATAAATAAAATCTTTGATAAAATATATAAAAAATAAAATGAAATAAATTAATTAATTAATTAATTTAAAATAAATTAATACATGAATACATTATATATATATATATATATATATATATATATATATATATATATATATAAATATATATATATATATAAAAAAAAACATATCACTTAATAATAATAATTAATAATTAAATAATTACATAAATAAATAATAACCCCCGTCTGAAAATCTTCAGTCAGCCCTGCTAGATCCAGAATCGAGGACAGGCTCCATCAAAAGAAGGTTCAAAGGCTGCATGGTTGGTCCTTTCTCAAAATCCCCCTTCTCTATTTCAGGGTGAGCCCTATGGGGGTCTTGACAAGGAATATTCACTCTAAAATATCTCACATTTCTCAGCTCCTCAGGATACCTCAGTCCGAAGCAAACAGCCTAATTCCACCTGAATCATTCTCTTTATACTACGCTTCTGTAGATAACGCTGGGCAATCAGTAATCAGATGGGGCTGGTGCATGGCTGGGGGAAGCAGACAATACAGATGCCTTCAAGTCATTCCACTCCACTCATCTCGGTAGCATCTTTTGGCATTAAGTGGCATTCAGAGTTATTTCTGTTTAGTAACCTTTTGCTGTCTTAGTAGCCTTAGCACTTTACATCCTATGAGGCTCAATGCTGAATTCTGTACATGTGAAAACTACCTTTGCTTTGCTCCGACAGCCACAGTCCAAAAGACAGAGCAGTTTTAATGAAGGCTGTTGTTCAGATCTGCAGTTTGGTCTTTGCTCTGCAATGAATGGAACAGAATTTCTTTCTTTGACTATGTTGAGTCTTTAGATTCTCTCCAGCTTTATACTGACGCTGCTCCATCTGTTGGTTTTGGGGGTTTCTATAATGAGTGGTTTGTAGATGTCTGGCGAACAAAATACTGACCCTCAAGGATCCTAAATCCACTGCCCTCTATGAGCTTTACTCAGTAGTGATGCTTGCTCTGAACCAGGTCTCTTTTAATCCTCAGTATGATCTCACCTTTTCTGATTTGAAAATAGAAAGTACATGTATGCCTTATCCTTGAAGCACTCAAATCTGACAGATCTCACCAATGCACTCATATCAAATTACAAAAAAAAATTTTTTTTGTCCTTTCTCCTCTATGATGAATTATCTGCATCATCGTTCTCCTTCTCAACCATCATCCCCTGGTTCATCAACGGTCACAAACCTATGACGAGATCCTGGTTTTCTTCAATCTGCAAGTTTTCTGTTGAGCTGTGGCCTGCCTCCTGGACACTATTCCCCTCACTTCCTGAGGACTGGTGTAACCATGACAGCATTGCTTCATCTGCCTACCTCCACACTGGAATCCCTGGCACGCTAGTCCTTTTCTGCACATCAATGCAAAGGAGACTTCACAAGAAAGTCATCCAGTCTGCTCAAAGCTCATGAGTTCCTGCATTTGACATTTAAAGATTGCATCCAATTGCTGCATAACTCTGTACTGCATATCAGGTGGTGTGCTTTCTGCTCATCAACGCTAAGGAGACTTCACGAGAAAGTCATCCAGTCTGCTCAAAGCTCATGAGTCCCTGCATTTAGTATTTAAAAAATCGTATCCACTTGCTACATAACTCTGTATTGCATATCAGGTGCTGTGCTTTTCTGCAACGCTAATGAGACTTCACGAGAAAGTCATCCTGGCTGCTCAAAGCTCATAAGTTCCTGCATTTAGTATTTAAAATCGTATCCACTTGCTACATAACTTTGTATTGCATATCAGGTGGTGTGCTGGGGTAAGTATGTGCCAATTCATCATGCTTGCATCTGCATTCTCTAGGTAGTATGTTCCCCTCAGCGGGCGCTGGGGGGAATGGCGACACAGCGGCTGGTGCTTGGGCCCACACATAGTAGTTCACTAGGTAGAATGTTCCCCTCAGCGGGCGCTGGGGGGAATGGCGACACAGCGGCTGATGCTTGGGCCCACACATAGTAGTTCACTAGGTAGAATGTTCCCCTCAGCGGGCGCTGGGGGGAATGGCGACACGGCGGCTGATGCCTGGGCCCACACATAGTAGTTCACTAGGTAGTATATTCCTCCCAGCGGGCGCTGGGGGGAATAGCCACACATAGATCTCATCAGCAGCGCCAGGCTCCTATCAGTTATGTTTTGGGGTGTTCTCATATGTTTTGCTCATCACTCCTCCATGCCTTCATGTAAACATTTCTGCAAAGGAGTGATGAAACTGGAGCCTGGACGCCAAACCTGTAACATGTATATGCAGCTACAATGAAACAATTGAACGTGAGTTGACTGACTGAAATGAAGCGAAGCCTGCGAGCTAGTTCAGGCAGACAACTCGAGCAGCGCTGCTATTCACATGTCACATTCACATATCATACGTCACACTCCTTACATCAATCCTCCAATCACACTCTCCCCCTCTCAATTTGGCGGTGTATTTAAACCGGGAGTTTACCCATCTCTCCCTCTGCTCGGCAAACGTCTATGCTGCCAGACACTGATTTGCTGCGTGTTCTTTCACCCCCACCTCCACCCCAGCATCCACCTGCAGGCTCCAGGGGTGTTCTCATATGTTTTGCTCATCACTCCTCCATGCCTTCCTGTAAACATTTCTGCAAAGGAGTGATGAGACTGGAGCCTGGACGCCAAACCTGTAACATGTATATGCAGCTACAATAAAACAATTGAACGTGAGTTGACTGACTGAAATGTTTTTGTGCATTCATAAATGTTTTTGCATATTCTTTAATGTTTTTGTGCATTCATAAATGTTTTTGCATATTCTTTAATGTTTTTGTGCATTCATAAATGTTTTTGCGTATTGTCAAATGTTTATTCGCATTGACCTTCAGGGCCACCGTATTCTATCCATAAATATCTTTATTCTGACTTAAACCTTTATGAAAATAAATTAGATTTTGAATAATGTTGTGTGTTTCAGGTTTACCCGTCCTCTTGTGTTAGTTTTATCATCAAAATGCTGGGAGTGACTGATAAACAAAAGTGCAATCCGTGCTTAACATACAGGCACAGAGAGTCCATGTCTCTGACGTGGCTGAAAGTTTGAAACTCTTCCTTTTAATCTCAGGACATTTCCTCCTCACCTCTTTTCCTCTTGAGCTTCCGTCTTCGCTGCTTGTTGACAAAGCATGCGGCCATCGTGCTGAAGAGGACAGCAGCTGCCAGGAAACAGATGGTGGCCACAATGCCGGCCACCACAGGACGTGCAAGTCCACGCTCTTCCACCATCTCTGGGGGTGGGAAAAAGTCTGAGAAGATGAGTGAGATGATGGGGGAGAGGATGGATGGTGAGGAAAGTGGCAGATTAGAGTTATGAAAAGCAAACTGTGAGAGGAAACATCAAAATTTTCATTAGGTGCGGGGCCTTTTGGGAGTAAAGTGATGTTAAAGTCAACACTCTTGAATTAAACTTACGTGGTAGCAAGGCTGGACTGACCATTGACACAAATTTAGGACTGGCAAACAGCCAACAACTTTAACCACAAATGTGATGTTTCGAAAAAATCAGTCAAGTGCAATGGCCAAACATACTTTTTTCCTCTTTTTAAAATTTGAAAAGTTCATAAACTATTTACTAAAACTCAAGTTTGTTCATATAGCACCTTTCATACATATGTATAGAACACTTAAAAGCAAAATAAAATACATTAAAAAATGAAAGTAAATTGTTTTTCTTAGTCTTCACTCTTTAAAAACAAGTCAGAGAACTTGGAAAGAAATGGAGCCAGTGCAAAGTTTTAAGGAGAGGGGTGATATGATTATTTTTCATTTGTGCGTTAACCCTCTGGAAGCAGCATTTTGAACAAGTTGTAGTTCTTTCCGAGATTTTTTTGGTAAACCAGTAAAGAGGGAGTTGCAATAATCAATATGGTTAGTGATAAAAGCAAGAGTTAAAATTTAACCATCTTTTGGGGATTAAAATTGGTCTGACTTTTGCAATGTTCCTGAGATGGAAAAATGACGTACTTATGACCTTGTTAAAGTGAGCATTAAGATTTAAGTCAATATCTAAAATCCCTCCCAAGTCAGTAACTGTTTGTCACAGCCTCAGTCTGTCACACTCCAGCCTCAGCCTAATCAAGCCCAAATCCTGTCACCTGCGCTCCTGCTCACACCTGCACCTTATCTGCTGCAATCACACAACCTACTTAAACCCCAGCTCCACACTCATTCAGCGTCAGATCGTCTTCGCTCTCTCGCTAAGAACACCAGATCTGCTATCCGGACTGATCACCCGACCTGTTCTGTTCCTGTTTCTGCCTTTATCGCCTGATCCTCGGCTCTACTACAAGGTAACGACTAGAGCATGAAACGGGAGTGGATTTTCACTCCTGTCCCGTCCCAATCCCGGGCCTGAGTAAAAAAATTAGTCCTGTCCCGTCCCACTCCCGTAGAATGACTCCCACTCCTGTCCCACTCCCACTCCTGTCCCGTTCCCATTTCAATATGTGAAACGTAAACACCATGTTGCAAGAAAGGCTTTATCGACGTTTTACACAAAGTAGCCGATGTGTAGGCCTAATGTTCCCTTACAATGTGAGCAGTTTAATGTCAGTAGTGTCTCTCATATCTCTGTTGTTTGAATTTCTTCACTGTACAAAGAAATATTTGACTCATCATTTAAAAGAATTTAAGCTGGACAGATTGAAATCACAGAAAATATTGAACACTATCATGGGGCAGTTCTTTCAGGTTTTCCATTTGTTGTCTGTCCTGATTTATCTGTGTCGTTTGTGTTTCCTGTGTTGTTTGTGTTTATGTCTGTAACTGTAAGGAAAACACATTTTACATTACATTAGATTAGACAACTTCATTTTTCCAAAAGAGCAATTCAGTGTTTGCAGTCTACCCAGACCATACATACATTTACAAACAGGAAACATGTACAATAATAAATAATAACTGAAAAAAGTCAGTAGGTGACAGAGATGCTCGTTGAAGCATATCGGCCCTCACAGAAACGATGCACATTAACAAAAAGCATGTTTTATGACGTTTGTAGTTCATGATCTAACCAAGCTAAAATAAGGAGAGAAAGTGGTAAATTGTACATTTTTATCTCAGGCCTTTACATTTTTTTCTAGCCTATATAAATGCTCAGAAAGGGGGGTTTAAGTGTTTATAGCAGAATAAACACATTATTTGTGAACACAAAGTGGCCGCAAAAAAACAATTAAAAACTCCTATCACTCTTGGCCTGGGAAGATGTGACAGTTGTCTTTTTCATTCATGAACATATTCATGCTACATTGATGTAAAAGGGATGTACCGCGGTTGAGCGCCCTGGAGTTTACATTATTTTCCTTACTTCAGTTTCTCCCGTGCGCTCAGACCGGAATATGACGTGACGCCGCCATCACTAAAAGACGTCGCTTTCTCTAAAAATGAATCTCCTCGTTTCTTCTCCCCTCTCTTCATTTCCCCGCGTCTTTGGCATGGAGGGAGTGAGGATGAAACTTCGGTGCTATGAGATGCAGCTCATGTTGCTTTGTTGTGTGTGTCACTCACCGGCAGCTGAGTTTCTTTTCACCTCTGGTGGTGACAGGAAGTCAAACCACTTGTAGTTCTTTTGTATTGCTAGCACGGTCAAGAGTGTTGGCTCTCACTGAAAGATGACTACAAAAATGGACGCATCTGTTCATCTGGTTGTTTAACACGGCTGAAAATGATCACCTATTTATGTCGCTCCCGCTCCTGCCCGCTCCCGTTGGTTTTTTTTCTCGACCCGTCCCGATCACGGGATTAATTAAAAAATGACTCCTGTCCCGTGGGATTCCCGCGAGATTCACGTGACCCACGGGAATTCCCGAAAAATGTCATCCTCTAGCACCGACCCGTTTCTGTCCTGCATCTACCTGCCTGGCTGATCCACAGTTGCCGACCTTGCCTTCTGTTCCTGACGCCGAGAACCTGTTTGTGAATCCTGATCTGTGGTGGCCATCTGATCTCTGGTATCTGACCCTTCTGCCTGTGTGTGATGCCGAGTACCCATCTGTGAGCCCAAATCAGTGGTGGCAGCCTGATCTCCGGCAATCTGAACCATTTCCTGCTCTGGAAGACAAAGTGAGTCCAAGTGTGCTTCACCTTGTAGACTCTGATTGGCAGCTTGAGTGTGTGACTCCAGCTTGGCTGAGTAGACAATGTCATCGCCTCATGTTCCTCTGTGTCGCTGTTGCTTTTATTTGATCATTAAAACTCCCTGTGAAGGTTTGTACTTTTTCTCTTGCTGCTTTATCTCCGATTAAAAGAATTTCAGTTTTATCTTTTAAAACTTTTTAGTTTTAAAAAGTTCTTGCCCATCCATTTATTGATATCCGAGACAAGAAATGAAGGCTTGTAGTGCATTTGGGTCATTTGGTGAGGCAGAAATGTAGAGTTGAGCATCATCGCATAGAAGTGGTAATTAACATGGTGGCGGGAAATAGTAAGACCAAGTGGAAGTATGTACAGTGAAAAATTAGGCCCAAAAATGCTTCCATGAGGAATTCCATATTTAAAATCACGTGTTTGGGACTCACAATCACCAATGCGGACTAAAAACTGCCGGTTAAAAAGATAAGAACTAAACCAGGCTTAAACATGACCAGAGAGACCAGCCCATTTCTCAAGTTTGTTGATTTAAGTCTGATGGTAAATAGTGTCAAAAGCTGAGCTGAGGTCTAAAAGAAGGAGCACTGACACATTGTTGTCATCTAAAACCATTCTAATGTCGTTCACTGCTTTAAGCAGGGCAGTCTCAGTGCTGTGTTTTGTTCTGACGCCTGATTTACATTTCTCCAGAATGTTATTGTTGCTTAAATTAATTAGAAGTTGATTAAAAAAAATCTCTAAAATTTAGCAAAAAAATGGGAGGTTTGAGACAGGTCTATAGTTTTTAAGATTGGATGGCTAAAGATTGGGTTTTTTTGAGGAGAGGTTTTACCATGGAGGTGTTGAAAGTGCCATGCAATGTTACGTGCCAGGCTAGGAAAGCAGGATTTACAGTTTGCTTGGGATGGGGTCTAGGGCACAGGTGGATGGTTTCAACCTGCTTATCATATCCTCTACAGTAACCTCTGACACTGGGTGAAAAGATGACAAAGTGGCCTGAGGCTGGGGGGCAGGATGAACCAAATTGGGACTACTTGTTGTCTTTGACATACCTTTTCTTATCAGAATAATGTTTTCTTTAAAAAAGCTAGAGAATTCTTCGCTTTTTTGCGTTGGGTAGTCATGATTTTAGGCAGATGATGGATTTAACTGTCTGTCAATGGTGGTAAAAAGCACTTTAGGATTGTTTTGGTTTTCTAAGATGACTTTTGAGAAATGGGCTTGTCTATCTTTCCGGACTGCATCATTGTAAATAAAAATTTGCTCTTTAAAAATGTCAAAATGAACCTCCAGCTTACTTTTCCTCCAGCGTCTCTCTGCTCTCCTGCATTCTCTCTTAAGCTGACATATAGCAGCAGTTTTCCAGGGTGATGTATGTTTTGATTGTTTCTTTTTAGTTTTTGCAGGGGCAATAGCATCCAGTGATAGTTAAGTTTTTTTAATTAAAATTATTAACCATGTCTAGGCCTGTTGCGATAATGAATGAATCAATTAAACGACCGATAAATAAAAACGTCCTCGGTAAGTTTGCCAGCCTCAATAAATTAATGTGCATGCGTGTTTGTTTTTCTCCTCTCTTTCTACCAAACAGGCTGGATGAGAAGATGGCTCACTATGTCCATCTTAACGCCTGGGCACGTTATAGTGGAATGAGTGGGGTTATGGTTAGTGATGTGTAACGGGTGTGTCTGCGCAGCTGTGTTTCTAAACCTTGCAGTGGGCGCATCCGACACTACATTTTTCCTGCGTTGTGTTCTGGAGTCGCGCCGAGGGATGGAAGGAAGGGCATGGACCACGACAGCGGCTGATGTTTCTTTAATTTTGGGTTGTACATCCTGTACAAGTCAAAAGAAAAACAATTTCTGTCACATGCAGTCTCTAATATGCAGTCTCTCATGTTCGCGGGTCTCCAGTCCCCTCCTCTCAGTGAGCTTAGCGCGAACTGAGACTAACAACAGCTAGCTTCTTTTAAAACAATTGATAAACCAGATTCTAAAGTAAATGTTTTTTAAATGACATGAAATCATTTAAATATAACATGAATTTACATTAATATCAGCCATCAAAATTATTTATGATAACACTGAACAAAGTACATACCTGTACAAGTCAAAAGAAAAACAATTTCTGTCACATGCAGTCTCTAATATGCAGTCTCTCATGTTCGCGGGTCTCCAGTCCCGTTATCATACACACAGAAACCCTGTAGCTTTCTGCAGCACGTGTCTACTCATCAATTTTTAAAGTGCATTCCCACAGTTAACATATGAACTACACAACTCTGCTGCATATTCACAGTGTTACAACTGATATAACTGCATGTTAGTGCATTTTCCGGTGTTTTAGACGCAATATGAAATCTAACCATGAACAGAGAAAACTTTCCTTACCTCCTCTCAGTGAGCTTAGCGCGAAATGAGAGAAGCGCAGGAGTAGCGTCGTAAAAGCATGGATCTCTTAAAGTGACAGTACAGGTATAAACAAATCAGTCTCAGTGAACAAGAAAATAAAGATAAACATAAAAAAATAAATGTTTTTCAGTCTTATCCATAGTTTCAGTCAGGATTTGGTGAAGTTTCATACATAAAAAGGATTTACTGTTTTAACCTGGTTACAGATGCATCTGTCTTTCATTCAATCTTTGAGGGGAAGGCCGTGCCGCTCGCGCGTACACACATACCCCTTTTCCACCAAGCTGATTCCAGGGCTGGTGCTCGTGCTGGTGCTAGAGCCGGTTCACAATTGGTTCAAGTGCGAACCGGTTAAGAACCATTTTCTTTTCCACAAACGGGTGCCGGCCAGAGAGCTACGTCAGCACGTCAATGGATACGTCTGTATACGTCACGCCAGTTTCCCATAACAACTAGCGAACAACAATAAACAAAACAATAAACTTACCAGAGGGGTATTCCACGAAGCTGGCTTAGGTCTAAGCCTGGCTTATTTCGGTCAGCCTCGCTAACTTTAGTGAGAGTTTTGTTCCACCAACAAGGCTTAGGGCTAGCCTGGCTTGGTAACCATGGTAACTCAGCCAGAGCGACAAGCCTGGTCCAGGGCAGGCTAACAGTCAAGCTTACTTTAGCTCCATGTCAGAGACGGTTCTGACGAGCTTCAGAAAGACGCCTGGAAACTGCATGTTACACATTAAATTCATCTTGATCTGTAATCAATGAAGTTCTTGTTCGGTGACGTACATTGAGACCTTTTTTAAATAACGGTGGAAGAACCGTAAATTAATACATGTTAACAGCACTTTTTCTCCTTCCCATCACTGAGATGGTGGTGCAGTGGTTAGGCTGCAGAGCATTAAAGTGCCTGTGAATTTACTTTTCACTGCGCCGTGGGTTCGAGTCCACCTTCGGACACAATATGAAAATGTATCTGATTTATTTCCTTCTTTCACCCCATAAGTGCAGTCCACACATAACAGGATAAAGGCACAAATTATCTTAAAAAAATGGTGACAGGTGAAGGTGACAACAGCCACAGTTTTCCATAAAGAATACCTTCTTTTTACCAGTGGTCCAATGATGACAATCTAGAGGTGATGCCAAATGATGAGATAACTTCTTTATTTGTGTACAGCTCATTTGTGTCTTCTCCCTTATTTAAATGTAGGGCACTGCAGCACTATCTTCCCTAATAAAAAAAAATGACATCTCCCCTGTAGGTCTACATGTTTTTTCTACTGTTTTATTCAATATTTGATGAAACAACTATGTTGCTGATATATTCATCTTTGATGGATATACATCGGGCGGCGCGTTGGACGCGTTTGGCGCGGCGTGTTTGGAGCATCGAGGCGTTTTGACGCCCCAAACACCTCGACGCTCGAGTTGAAAACATTGAACTTTTGACGCCAGTTCGCGGCGTGGCAGCCAATCAGCGATGACATTCCCCCCCGACGTCATTGATTTGATGACGTGTGACGCTCCGCGGCCCCCTGCTCCCGCTCAACCCTTTCTCAAAGATGGAGGAGAGGTTTATCGGCACTGTTTGCTATCATTCGGAGCTATACTATTCGGCGTGTATACTCTACAGAGACCGGAACAAAAAGGAGCAGGCTTGGGTGAAAGTCGCTGAGGAGACAGGTTTGATTTAATGATGTGTGACACCCCGGCCTCCTGCTCCTGCTTAAACCCCCTCCTCAAAGATGGAGGAGAGGTTTATCTGCGGTGTTTGCTATCATCCGGAGCTAAACTATACGGTGTGTGTCCTCTACAGAGACTGGAAAAAAAGGAGCAGGCTTGGGTGAAAGTCACTGAGGAGACAGATTTTGAAGGTAAGTTCTGCAAATATTCATTTCCAGCTGGATTTGCCTGCACGGGTCATCACTTAGTCCGACCGGCTCCGGCTCTCTACTGCGCAAGAGCCCGGACGCGCATCGTCCCACAGCTTGTCAAAATGTCCAGCGTCCAGCTTCGGGCGTTAAGCGCGGCGCGTTACAGGCTTTATGCGCGTTAAAATTTGCCAATTTGCGTCCGGTGTGGCCGTAGCATAATTGTGTTCACACCTGACGTGAATTCGCCTCGACGCGCGTCGAGATTACATACAAAGTCAATGCAAAGGCGCGTCTTGACGCAGATTCGCCCCGGGCGGCGTGTTGGACGCGTTTGGAGCGGCGCGTTTGGAGCGTCCAGCGCGTTTGAGGCGTCGAGCATTGAGGCGTTTGATGCCCCGACGCCTCGACGCTCGAGTTGAAAATATTGAAATTTCGACGCCAGTTCGCTTGACGCTGTGGCACGGCAGCCAATCAGCAATGACATCCCCCCCCCCCGACGTCATTGATTTGATGACGTATGACGCTACGTCCCCCTGCTCCCGCTCAAAGCCCTCTGTAAGATGGAGGAGAGGTTTATCTGCGCTGTTTGCTATCATCCGGAGCTATACTATTCGGCGTGTGTACTCTACAGAGACTGGAACAAAAAGGAGCAGGCTTGGGAGAAAGTCGCTGAGGAGACAGGTTTTGAAGGTAAGTTCTGTAAATATTCGTTTCCAGCTGGATTTGCCTGCACGGGTTATCGCTGAGTCCGACAAGCTCCGGCTCTCTACTGCGCCTGCGCCAGGACGCACGTCATCCCTCAGCTTGTCAAAATGTCCAGCGTCCAGCCTCGGGCGTTAAGCGCGGCGCGTCAAAGGCGTTACGCGCGTCCATTGACGCCAATTCGCGTCCGGTGTGAACGCAGCATAAAGGCGCGTTCACACCGGACGCTACTTGCACTACCTCGGCGATCACTCTCCATTCAAAGTCAATGTACAGCCGCGATGGGGCTGGGCTAACCCTCCCGCGATGCGACAGCCGGCGACAAGACGACCACTTCACTCGTCGCGCGATGTCAAAGTTAAAAAAAAGTTGACCTATTCAGGCGATGTCGTGTGTGGCTGTGCAGCATCAGCCAATCAGCGGGGTGTGTTCGTGTGACGGTGCAGTTATTCATCCAGACTACAGGGCGGATGGCTTCCGCGTAGGCGGAACTAATCTCAGTGAGGACATTTGCAGACGGACTGCGGTAAACTCACAGATAATGCTGCATCATCAGCTGCAGAGTTTTGTGTCTGATAAGTGAGTGAAAAGGACACAGCTGGAATAATGTCCGCTTATACATCCTATTATGTGATATATGATATGATCGCGGTTAAACTCGAGCGGACGTGACGTCACCGACCGACAGCCGACGCCAACGGCGACCAAACAGGTAGGCTATTTATGGACGCGCGACGCTACATCAGTGGGCGATGCAACTTTGGTAGCTGGGGCACTTGCGGTTCGAACGCACCTTAAGACTGCAAGGGAAGCTCAGCTTCCCCTAAAATGTCCCCCAAAAAAGTGGTGATATGTACTGCTGTGTGTACATTTCATTGACTAAATATGCGCTAGAATACTTTCATCTTTTGTTCAGAATCAGCTACTTATCACAGGTAACTGGCGCGACTTCCTTCTCATTCATCCCTGCAGCGTCTCAGCGCTTTAACACAGTCGGACGCTGAGCGTCTCCTGGCATCAACAGGGAAGTGTAGTGTGGGTTGTTCCACTGTGGAAACTGGACGGTCATTGGATAAATGCTGGGCTTTGTCCCGCCCATCGGACGCTCAGCGTCTCTCGGGGTCTATGAGGCAGTGGGCTGGCCTGGACGCTGAGCTTCTGCATGGTGATTGGATGATCTGTCTGAGGCCGAATTCCTTTTTGATTGACAGTGAAATGAGCCAATCAGCGATCTTGAAGGTTCACCCTTCACCGGGGCATTTTCTGAGTTTTACATTCAGTTGTTCTGGACTGATCCGGAGGCTTTATCGACCACAAGCGACTTTATCTTTATTAAAAACGACTAGCGCTGTGTTTGAAGATTCTCACCTGTCAGTTTTTCTTTTCACAAGCGAGCAGCTGTAGCTGGGGAGCTTCTCTCCCTCTCACTCACACTCACAGCCTGTCAAACAGTAGTCTAACGTAGCAGCTCCAGCTGCTAGCATGCTGCACATCATGGCAGGTAGTATGAACGTTGTTGACCGGATTTTGGCGAAGCCATTTAATAGTCTTCCTTACGAAAAGAAAATTAGAGTTAAACAGCAGGGCAGATCAACTCCTAAGATTGGTTCAGTTCAAAAGGTGGGGAAAAGTAACAGGTCTTTTAAGCATTCCTGGTATGACAAGGTGAGCTGGCTCACTGGAAGTGCTGTCACAAATAAAATGTGTTGTCTGGTCAAAAGTGGGTTTTGGGGAATAAAATCCCTGGAAAAGACACCTAGTTGGTACAACAGGGTCACAGATCATTTACATAAATAAATAAATTTTTGATGTAGGCCAGAAAAAAAAAGAGCTTCCCCTCCCTGACTGACCAGCAGCTGCCACTGGTATATATATGTATATATATATGGAGAAATCAACTTCTTTAACAGGTGTTGATCAGCTTCATTTCTTTTTTTTTTTTTTTTTTTTTTTATGTGTTTTTGGGGCATTTTTTGCCTTTATTGATAGGAGAGAGACAGTGGATAGGCTTGTGAAAGGGGGTGAGAGAGTAGGGGAAGACACTCTGCAAACTGGTCACAGGCGGGATTCGAACCTGGGCCGGCAGAAGCAAGTACATGGGGTGCCTGGTTGCTAACCACTCCACCAAACCAGCACCCCGATCAGCTTCATTTCATCAAGATCGATCTCCTCAGGGCCACAGTAGTGTGAGGGGGTTCAGGGTGAGGAAAAAAGGTCGTCAACCACAGTAGAAACTCAATCAGGGCTTAAAATCATGCCCTCTGAAAATCTAAACTTGCAGATGTGTGCGTGTGTAAACACAGGCAAAGCGCTTCATTATATATTTTAAACGGTCGGCAGGGCTTTGCCAGGCAGCGTCTTTGGCTTTACTAATTGCAACCATGTTGCCCTTTAGTTATTTTCCCCTTGTAGTCCTCATACAACTCCACGAGAAGTTTTTGCTCCGCAGTTGAAGATGTCTCGGCTCTTGGTCTTGCCATGAATTCGTCATTTCGACAATCGACTCATCAGGACTTTCTCTCTCCCCCTGACGCAGCTTAGATCAGCCTGGCTTGAATAAGCGTCTCTGAAAATCACCCGAGCCTCGTTAGTGGAACTACTTGCAGCTAAGATTAAAGTTGCCGCTTATTCAAGCCACGCTTACCGGCGAAAGCCCAGCCTGTTTTAGCCAGCTTCGTGGAATACCCCCCAGGCTCTGTGAAGGTTTGCTCCATGGTTGTGTCCTCCTGCATAGACTCCAGCATGGCTGTGGCTGAATTCAATGCCCCGGGGGCGCTGCACGCCGGTCGGTCCCCGAGAACAGCATCGAGCATTTTGTAATGCGGGCTGTTAAAACGTGGCCGACCATTGCCACTACGGCCCAGATCGGTCTTCTGGTCCCTATATTCTTTCTTTATATATTCTTTATATATTTATATATTCTTTTCAATCTGTTTTTCGCTTACTCCAACCTCGTCTTTTTAAAAATGGCTCTCTTCCGTGTTTTTACTCTACTAATCCCGCCCCCACCCCCTGACGTAAGCGCGTAGCCCCCGACGTAACCTGGTTCTTTCTGCTGGCTCAGCAAAGAGTTGGTGCTTGCCAAGCACCGGTTTTGAGAGCCAGCAACTGGTGCTTAGTCGGTGGAAAACCAAAGAACTGGTGCTAAGCTGGCTCTAGCTCCGAACCAGCCCTGGAACCAGCTTGGTGGAAAAGGGGTAACAGAGTGAGCTGAAGCGGGGAGTAACAGGGAAACAAACACTAATATGAATGATAGCACAAAAACAATGGTTCCTAAGCCAAATGCCACAGCCCAAGTGTGGCAATATTTTGTTTTTTATCAGAATGAACAAGGTGTGAGTCCATAAACACCGACGAGCCGATATGTTGCATTTGTTTGAAAGTAGTGACGATGAAGAAGAGGAGGTGCAGTGGAGCCTTCGTCCCAACAGTCAGTGCTGACTGAGGCATTTGGTCTGCAAAGTAAATATAAATAAAAGCGCAAAATGGTGCACGCTCACAGATAGTGTTGTTCACTACATTGCAAAAGAAATGCAGCACCTCAATATGGTTGAAAAGCCAGACAAAACGAACTGACTGGGAGAAAGTACATGTCACAAACAATAAACTAAATTTTGTTGTTTTATTGCTGTGTGTATATTTAGTGCAGTTTTTTGTCTTTACAGAGACAGGGTCTATTTTTGTTATTGTTTTTGATTATTAGAATGTTTTTTTTCCTTGTTTTTGTTTAATTTACTTTTTTTTTTTTTTTTAATTTACCTTCCAAGTACAGTCAAATACTCTTAAGAAATGAAAGTTCATTGCTTTTGATATGGTGTACTTACTTCATTATGACAAATGATTACATTAATGAAAAAAAATGTTTCAAAATAACATTGACAATAATATTGTTTATCAGCAATAATTTTTGGGACAATTATCATCCAGCAAAATTTGTTATCGTGACAGGCCCAACCACGTCCTTGAGTGAGCTGGACTTGGATGGAGGAAAAGACCTAAGCAGGTTTGAAAAGTTCTCAATGACATGATCATTAAAATATCATTTCACAACAACGGTCTCTGAATAAAATTTTGAAGGAAAAAGGATGGTGTTGAGATGAAATTTCGATATTGATTCCTTTGGTAATGATAGGTCCAGTGTGTTTCTATAAATATGGGTTGGACAATGAAAATGCTGGGTGAGATTAAGAGACGCAGTGAGTTCCTGAATGTCCTGTGCTCTGGTGTCGGAGGAGTTGTTTACATGAAAATTGAAATCACCAGCTAAAGTTATCTGATCACAACTAATTAAAGCTGGGGTTGGCGATCTGATTTAGATACACTTTTTGTAATACTGGTTAAAATGGTCTTTATGACCCGATGGTAATAAACTCATAATGTGTTCTTAAAACAGAGCGAAAAATATCCGCTATCTACAGCTGGAGTAAAACAGGGAAAACACCAACCAATAATCTTGCAGGGATACCTTTTTTTACACCAATCAACTCCCGTCGCCATTCTGCGTGCCTGCTGCGCGTGCATTTTACCGGCATGCACAGACAGCCCGTGTAGCATGTAGCATGTAGCGTGTAGGGAACAGACTCCGCTGGAGAATGCTTACCTTTCAAGTTTTGTCTTTGAAAATAAGGGAAGTCCGCTGTGAGCTGTCCCACAACCCCAACCAAGCTCCAGTATCCCTCACATTTAAGACAGATGTACAAAAAGTCTAAAACAAACTCTTTATTTTTCTAAGTTTGTTCCGCTGTTGGCTCTAATCTCGCGAGAACTGCCATCCATGCTACTGTAGGTGGCAGTTCTCACGAGACTTCTTCTTCTTCGGTGGTCCGCATCCATCATTTTGGAGCATTACCGCCCCCTTCAGGCTAGAGACGGAGCTCAGTTTGGAGAGGCAGAGGAGTGCTTTTATTATTATAACGTCACACGGGAGATTTACAGGAGAATACTGATACAGGAGGACGGGAGAAAAGAGGAGAAAGTACGGAAAATACGGTAGTTTTATGGTCAAAACGGGAGATTTGACAGCTATGTGGAGAATGTCAGAGGAACTACCTATACCCCGATCAACATCGGCTGTGAGTACTAACTAACTTTACATGTTTGTTTGGTGTTTTCTTACCGCTGACTGAGACATGACTTGGTGTAGTGTGAAACAAACACGTTGTGCTGAGGGTTTGGAGTTGAATCAGTCTTCTGGATATAGCGGCTGCGCGCGTGCATGTGAGCGGGGAGTGGGGCTAGGCGGAGCCCTGAGGAGATGCTACTTTCAAATTCATGCTAGTTTTCCAAAATCGCCAACCCCAGCTTTAAAGCATGCAACATAAAATTATAAAATTCAGTTAAAAAATTGCCAGCATGTTTAAGAGGGCGGTAGATAGTAACGGTAAGAATGAATGATAATTAGCTCCACCAAGGAGGTTATGTTTTCGGGAGAGTTTGTTTGTCTGTCTGTCTGTCCGTCCGTCCTTCTGTCCATCTGTGAACAAAATAACTCAAAAAGTTATGGATGGATTTTGATGAAATTTTCAGGAAATGTTCAGCATGGGAAAAGGAAGAACTGATTCAATTTTGGTGTTGATCCGGATCAGCATCTGGCCGCCGTGACGAAAAATGTGATTTTTGTGAAAAACTACTGAACTAAAATAGATATTATGAATCCAATTGCTAATGGTATGTTTTTATGGTCAAGGAATCCAAATATTTAGATGAAATAAAGTTTGCTTTGCTGCTCCTTTGTTGAGAATCGGATGGTCTGCTCCCTGTTCTGGGTCCCAAGGCCAACAAAGGAATTCCGAAATGAGGAGAACACAGTACCAGTACTGCTACATGGAGGACAAGGAGTAAGGTTAGCAGGAGACCATTGCCGGTGTTTTGTCCATAAAGTGGGGAGCAAAGGAGCAGGCAGCTGGCCAGCAGTTAGTGGAGGAAAGTCCTCACTTAGGACCTTGAAGCGGTTCTCCAGCTGGAATTCCTGTGCTGTGGGAGTGCAAAGAAAGGGATGGGAATGACTTCCCCTCTTTCTCCAGCCACTGATCATCTCCCAGGGCTCTGTGTGTGTTGGGGTGGAGATGTTAGCCTGGCACTTTGGTCTAGCGCCGCGAAGGAGCCAGAGGTCTGCAGGAGTGGAGACGACAGTAGCAAGGGCAGCAGCTGAAGCAGGATATACAGTTAAGGTTGAGGCTGACAAGGGAATAATGCCAGTTGTAGTGGAAGCAGGGTCGTCCAGCACCTCCACAATTCTGCAGGGTGGTGGTACAGAGCTTCCAGTACCTCCAGCTCCAGAAGCGACATGAGACAGGGAGGGAGCAGTACTGATGACCGGCGGTGAAGCAGCGCCAGACTTTCCTTCAGTTAAGAGGATTGAACCGCGTTCAGGGGCCCCAAACACAATTGTGTCCACAAATTTTTCTGCATCCTGGATTTGATAAACCAGGAAGCAACCAGGAAGCAAGGTAAGCAGAGTCATGGTGTCCAGTATGCTTCAAGTTTTAACACGAATCCGAATGATGATGGTTGTAGAAAAACAACTTCTACACTGAATTAGCTTTCCAACTGTACGCCAGACATGTTTCTTGCTTTTGGGATTATAAAATTGAAAGCTGCAGACCTGTTTTACTTTGTACCCTCTGCCTACCCCAAAATCTACACAAAAATTATTCTCAAATCAACATGTACAGTTTTTCTCTATATGTCAGGCATGTAATCTTTTTGTAATGACTTTTGGCAAAAGTTTTTTTTGGCATATTTTATGGCTTGTAACAGCTTGGTAAAGAGTGAAAATGAGCCTCTGGTAATATCCATCCACCATCCAACTATTATCTATACCACTTATATCTTTTGAGGCTATCCCAGCTCACTTTGGGCGAGAGGCAGGGTACACCCTGAGAGAGACGAACAACCATTCACTGACATTCTGGCAACCCACACATGCACAGTTGAACTACTTCTCCCAGCCAAGGTATTGAACCAGTGATCTCCTTGCTGTGCCACAGTGCCGCCCCACCAACCATTTAGGCATACATACATTTTGTCCTAATTTAGGTTGTTTTTGGCCTACTGTTGTTAGAAAATCCGAATTTCAAAACTTTGAAACATCATACTACTCTGCCTTTTCCAAAAATGACTATATAGCTTAATTATGTGGGGTTTGAGTGGGCCATCAAGTTTTCAAACTGCACATGTGAAATATATGTATGTGGCACAGGTACAGATGGGGACAAAATTGTTGGTACCTTTCTATTAAAGAAAGAAAAATCCACAATGGTTACTGAAATAACTTAAAACTGACAAAAGTAATGATGAATTTACTGAAAATTAGCAAATGAAAATCAGACATTGCTTTTGTATCAGAATTGTGAAAAAAAGAATGTAACTGGCCTAAACAAAAATGATGGTACCTGTAACTTAATATTTTGTTGCACAACCTTGAGGAAATTACTGCAATCAGGCAATTTCTCTAACTCTGTTACATAGACTTCTGTGCCTGTCAACAGCTATTTTGACCCACTCCTCATGAGACAATGTTTCAGCTCCTTCCACAACTGTTCAATAGGATTTAGATCAGGGCTCACCGAGGGCCACTTCCGAATAATCCATTCTTCACCGTTCTTAACCATTCTTGGGTGTTTTTAGCTATGTGGTTTGGGTCATTATCCTGTTGGAGGACCTGTGACCTGCAGCTGAGACCAAGCTTTCTGGTACTTGGTAGCACATTTCATTCCAGAATGCCTTGATAGTCTTGAGATGTCATTGTACCCTGCACAGATTCAAGACAACCTGTGTCAGATGCAGCAAGCAGTCCCAGAACATAACTAAGCCTTCTGCATATTTCACAGTAGGTACAGTGTAATTTTCTTTGTATGCCTCATTTTTTTGCACCTGTAACTTGCCAAAAAGCTCCAGGTTTGTCCCATCTGTCCAAGGGCATTCTCCCAGAAGCTTTGCGGCTTGTCAACGCATTTTGGCAAATTCCAGTCTTGCTATTCATGATTTGCTTTCAACAGTGGAATCCTCCTTGGTCGTCTTCTATTAAGTCCACTTTGGCTGAAACAGCAGCAGATGACATGATCTGATAGTGATGTACCTTGACCTTGGAGTTTACCTCTAATCTCTAAAGAAGTTGTTCTGGGCTCTTTGAATACCATTGGTATTTTTTGTCCCTTTTATTTGTCACCAATTTCTTTTGTGGCCACATCCAGGGAGTTTAGCTACAGTCCTGTAGACCCTAAACTTCTGAATAATATGTGCAGCTGTAGTAACAGGGACATGAAGCTGCTTGGAGATGGTCTTATAGCCTTTACCTTGAAGAATCTTGTCTATAATTTTCTTTCTAATCTCCTGAGACAACGCTCTCCTTAGCTGTTTGTGGTCCGTACACACCACTATACTAAACAGCACAGTGACTACTTTTCACCCTTTGAATAGGCAGACTGATTGACTACAAGCTTGAAAACACCTGTGATGCTAATTCCAGGACACACCTTAGTTTAAATTGTCCCTATGCTCAAATTATTTTCAATCTTTTCTAGGGGTACTATAATTTCTTTACAGGCCAGTTTCATTATTTTATTTTTATTTAAAAATAAATCTGCTGAATCACTGCTAAATCTTTGTCTGATTTTCATAAGCTAATTTTCAGTATTTTTTTATCATTGCTTTTGTAAGTTTCAAGGCGTTTCAGTGAATATTGTGGGTTCTTTTTGCTTTAACAGTAATGTACCAACAATTTTTGTCCACATCAGTACCTGTGCCACAAACTTATATTTAGCATATGCAGTATGTACTTTAAAAAATTTGGCTTCGGGATTCATTTATTCACTGGATTAAGATTCTGTACACTGCTCCTTCAGCTACTGTCACCACCAATGGACTAACCTCACAGAGCTTCCCACTGCATAGGGGGATGAGGCAGGGATGCCCACTCTCTCCTTCACTATTCACCATCTTTATAGAGCCTTTGGTAGCAGCTATACGGCAAAATGTCCGCATCAAGGGAATTCAAACATCCCAAGTTCAACATAAGATTAGTCTGTATGCCGACGACATTTTACTGTTTCTACAAGACCCTCAATCGTCTCTGCAGGATACAGTGAATCTCACTGAATCATTCTCCAAGATTTCAGATTACTCTAAAAACTGGAACAAATCCTCTGTTCTTCCATTACACAACACCAGATGGGATGCAGCATGTCATATATCACCTATCCCCTTATGTTCAGGTCACATCACATACCTGGGCATTAATATTTCCTCCAGGCTGTCAGAGCTGATCAGACTAAATTTCACTCCCTTGCTCAAAAAAATAGTACCACTGATGAACGTACCACTGTCCATATTAGGAGGAATAGCAGCCATTAAAATGACAGTACTTCCAAAAATAAACTACCTTTTTTCAATGATTCCAATTCATCCAACTCATACATGGTTCAAGGCTCTAGACTCAACGTTCAGTAAGTTTTATTGGAAAAACAAAACACCAAGGATCAAACTTACAACTCTGCAAAAACCAAAATTGCAAGGCAGTTTAGATTCTCCACACATCCACCACGACTCTTTGGCAAATCAACTTCAGTATGTTTACAAATGGACACATCCAATTCAATCAGATATCACCTGGTTGGATATAGAACAAACAATCTGTGAAGACATACCCATTTCAGACCTCCCATTCCTTAGTCAAACAATCAAGCATCATCCTTGTTGTAAAGCAGGAACTACCGTCTCAACACTCACAGCCTGGTGGAAATTCCACAAAATAACAAACTCTAACCTTGCACCTTCCAGTTTAACTCCAATCTGGCATAACCCTGATTTTCTAAGCAACAAAAAAAACACTTCACCTGCATGTGTGGGCTGAAAAAGGCGTCACACATCTTAAGCATATTTTTCACAATAACTTTCTAGTTTATTTGTTTTATTGGGTAAAAAATCTGGATCACTGGCTATCTCTGTCAAATAAATACATTTATCATCGCATTTATACGTATTCCGAATTGTTTTCCAATTTGTAAGAGTATTGTCTACGCATCTATTATTTTCTTTGTACAAACCCAAAACCAGTGAAGTTGGCACGTTGTGTTAATCGTTAATAAAAACAGAATACAATGATTTTCAAATCCCATTCAACCAATATTCAATTGAATACACTGCAAAGACAAGATACTTAACGTGCGAACTGGTAAACTTTATTTTTTGCAAATATTAGCTCATTTGGAATTTGATACCTGCAACATGTTTCAAAAAAGCTGGCACAAGTGGCAATTGGGTATAAAAGCAGCTTCCCTGAAATGCTCAGTCATTCACAAACAAGGATGGGGCGAGGGTCACCACTTTGTGAACAAATGCGTGAGCAAATTTCTCAACGAGCTATTGCAAGGAATTTAGGGATTTCATCATCTATGGTTCGTAATATCATCAAAAGGTTCAGAGAATCTGGAGAAATTACTGCACATAAGCGGCAAGGCCCAAAACCAACATTGACTGCCTGTGACCTTCGACCCCTCAGGCGGTATTGCATCAAAAACCGGCATCACTGTGTAAAGAATATCACCACATGGGCTCAGGAACACTTCAGAAAACCACTGTCAGTAACTACAGTGTGTCGCTACATCTGTAAGTGCAAGTTAAAACTCTACTATGCAAAGCCAAAGCCATTTATCAACAACACCCAGAAACACCGCCGGCTTCGCTGGGCCTGAGCTCATCTAAGATGGACTGATGCAAAGTGGAAAAGTGTTCTGTGGTCTGACAAGTCCACATTTTAAATTGTTTTTGGAAACTGTGGCCGTCGTGTCCTCCGGACCAAAGAGGAAAAGAACGATCCGGACTGTTATAGGCACAAAGTTCAAAAACCAGCATCTGTGATGGTATGGGGGTGTATTAGTGCCCAAGGCATGGGTAACTTACACATCTGTGAAGGCACCATTAATGCTGAAAGGTACATACAGGTTTTGGAGCAACATATGTTGCCATCCAAGCAACGTCTTTTTCATGGACGCTGCTTATTTCAGCAAGACAATGCCAAGCCACATTCTGCACGTGTTACAACAGCGTGGCTTCGTAGTAAAAGAGTGCGGGTACTAGACTGGCCTGCCTGTAGTCCAGACCTTTCGCCCACTGAAAATGTGTGGCGCATTATTAAGCATAAAATACAACAACGGAGACCCCGGACTGTTGAACAACTTAAGCTGTACATCAAGCAAGAATGGGAAAGAATTCCAACCAAAAAGCTTCAAAAATTGGTCTCCTCAGTTTCCAAACGTTAACTGAGTGTTGTTAAAAGGAAAGGCGATGTAACACAGTGGTAAAAATGCCCCTGTGCCAACTTTTTTGCAATGTGTTGCTGCCATTAAATTCTAAGTTGATGATTATTTGCAAAAGAAAATAAAGTTTCTCAGTTAGAAAATTAAATATCTTGTCTTTGCTGTGTATTCGATTGAATATAAGTTGAAAAGGATTTGCAAATCATTTCATTCTGTTTTTATTTACGATTTACACAACGTGCCAACTTCACTGGTTTTGGGTTTGTACTTTTGAATATCCTTTGGATTCAGATAGGGTAATGTTCCTATTGATATTAATATTGATTGTTTTTCCATTTCTTTCCATTTTGTTTGAGGTATTCATCCATTTCATTATTATATCTATTTGGGTTGCATGGAAATACGTAATTAAATCAGGGAAATTGAGCCCTCCTTTTTCTCTAGTTTGAGTTAGTGTACTGAGTTTCTTCCGATTGCTTTTGTAATTCCAAATAAAGTTTAAAAGCATTGTGTTCCATCTTTTAAAACTTTGTGGATCTTTGTGGAATGGGAATTGGTAGGGTTTGGAAAAAAAACTGTGGAGGGATCATCATTTTGATGCTTTCTACTCTGCTCATTAAGGATTCCGGTGTTGTTTTCCATCTATTGAGGTCTTCTCTTATTTTATTTTCAAGGACTTGATAGTTGTTTGTGCACAGTGTTGCTTTGTCTCCGGTAAGATATATTCCCACGTATTTGATTTTCTTTACATCCCATTTCAGTTTATATCTTTCCTGAATTCCCGAATCTATCTTTTCTCTGATTGTTAATGCTTCACATTTATTCTCATTTAATTTATATCCAGAACGTTTGCTATATTCAGAAATTGTTCCCATTAAATTTGGTAAGGATTGGATTGGTGATGTTAAGTAAACAACAACATCATCTGCATATAGAAAGAAAGAAAAAGAAAGAAAGGCATCCTTTATTCTTCCCTCATGGGGAAATTCAATTCTTTACACTCTGTTGAACATGCTACACAAACACAGGCTGAAGTACACATGCACATGCAAACACAACCTAAGATCATGCATCAATGGAGAGATGTCAGAGTGATGGCTTGCTGCTCCTGAAAAAGCGCTACCGAGCAGTGTTTCGGAGGGGGGTTCAGTGCCTTGCTCAAGGGCACTTCGGCAGTGCCCAGGAAGTCAGCTGGCAGCTCTCCAGCTACCAAACCAACTTCCAAACATGGTCCGGCGGGACATGAACCAGCCACCCTTCGGCCCCCGACCCAAGCCCTTACAGACTGAGCTACTGCCGCCCCAATTGAGGGCAATATAGTGCCAATTTATGTTGTTCCTCCTTTATTGTTATTCCTTTGATGTTATTACTTTTCCTTATACTTTCTGCTAGACCTTCCATGCATATGGCAAATATTACTGCTGAGAGCGGATCTCCTTGTCTTGTACCTTTATAAATTGGAAATCTTCTAGATATTGTGCCGTTCACTTTAACTCTTGACATTGGATTTCTATACATTCCTTGCAGCCACTCATTAAATTTTTCATTAAATCCAAAGCTCCTTATAATTTCAAACATGAATGGCCATAGTACTCTGTCGGATGCCTTTTCTGCATCCAGTGTCAAGAGTAGTAGGTTTGTATTGTTATTCTGTGCATAGTCTATTATATTTAACGTCCTCCTTATATTGTCTGACAGCAGCCTACCTGATATAAAACCACATTGGTCACCATCTATTATATCAGGATATATGATCCTTTAATCTATTGGCTATAATGGCTGTTATTATTTTATGGTCTGTATTCAATAGCGATATTGGTCTGTATGAAGAGCATTCAGTTACATCCTTACCTTCTTTATGGATGAGCGTTATTATAGAGTTTCAAGTGGTTGCCCAATTTCCAGTTTGTAATACAAATGTATATGCTTGTAAAAGTAGTGGTATTACTGTTTTTTGAAAGTTTTATAAAATTCATTGGTATATCCATCATCACCTGGTGTTTTTCCCATGTTAAGGTTATTTATTTGCTGTAATATTTCATTTACTGTGATATCTTTAATTAGCTGCTCATTTTTCGATCTTGTTACCTGTTTTAAATTCAAACTATCTAAGTAGTC
Source organism: Scarus forsteni (assembly GCA_036419115.1). Lineage (NCBI taxonomy): Eukaryota > Metazoa > Chordata > Actinopteri > Labriformes > Labridae > Scarus > Scarus forsteni. Next base: position 1,134,605 of record JAZDUH010000075.1, read on the forward strand.
TTTCATTAGGCTCAGGTCGCTATCTCCTGTGTTTTTATAAAGGTTCTCATAATATTTTGCAAATTCTTCAGCTATTTTATCTTTTTACATTATTATTCCAGAGCCGTCTACCGTCTTCAATTTCGTAATGTATGCTTTTTTACTCTGTGCCTTAAAGTCGATATGCTAGGAGCTTTACAGGCTTTGGTCCTCAATCATAGTATTTCTGTTTGGTATATGTCATTAGCTTTTCCACTTCCTCTGTACGAATTTTATCCAACTCTTTGTATTTCATTTTTAATTCGTTTTTGACCCTTATTTCATTTACATTTTTTAAAATATCTTCCAGATTTTGTATTTGTTGTTCAAGCACTTTCTGTTGTTGTTGTCTTTTCTTTGTGCACAGTATGCTATTATCTGTCCTCGTAATACAGCTTTAAGGCCTTCCCATATGATGATTGGATTAGTGTCTCCGTTGTAATTCATCTCTACATATTCTTTTATGGCTTTATTGATTTTTTCAACAAAGGTCTTGTCTTGTAAAAGTGAATTGTTTAATCTCCATATTGTTTCTCCTTGCTTTATATTCAGCTTCATAGTTATAGATACTGTAGCATGATCTGATAAATCCCTTGTGCCAATTGTACATGTTTCAAACATCTCTACATCTCTTTTAAACATGAAGAAATAGTCCAGTCTATTAGAAATTAAAAATCGTCCAGAATAATATATATGTGTTCTTTTAGTTGGATTTAGAATTCTCCAGGTGTCTACTAGACCAAGTTCAGACATTGCTCCTCTTAAAATTGATGATGTTTTATCGGCACTATGCGGTTTATTATTTGAGGAGTCTAGCCGAGAGTTTACTGTAAGGTTCATGTCTCCTCCCATCAAAGTAATTCCTTTACATTTTGTCATTAACACTTCAATTATTTCTGACATGAATTCTGGGCCTAATTCCGGTGGACAGTGTATATTTAAAAATGAGGCAGTAATTGACTCTATTTTTCCAGTTACTAAGACAAACCTGCCCTCTTCATCAGATATATGTTGTTCTTCTTTAAATGCTATGTGTGGTTGTATAATTATAGCAATAGCCCTCTTCTGTGTTCCATATGAACTGGAGTAAATTAGTCCCTTACCCAGTTTGTCATGTTCTTTTTTCTGTAAGTGGGTTTCTTGTAGAAAGAGGACATCTCCTCCTGCTCCCCTCAACTGGAGAAGAACCTTTTTCCTCTTAGTTTGGTTGTTCAAGCCGTTAACATTTAATGAAATTACTTTCAACTTTTTCATGTCTCCGTTTAGAGGCTTCATTTTAATTTAACTTGTTTTGCAAGTATTTAATAGGGTATGCATATTCAGAATTAGGAAAGCGGTGGGAAGGGAAGGCATGGAAAGGGGAAGAAAAAGGGAGAAGAAGCAAAACAAGGAAAGAGTGAGGGGAAAAGAAGAAAAAAGAGAAAAGAAGAGAAGAAAAAAATAAAAAAACTGAAGACATTGGCAGGTTCAGTTGTACCACCTTAAAATTAGGCAGTGTTTATCAATGACCGTTATTGGAGGGGCCAAAATGGTCCTTAGGGCGGTCTCTGCCGGCTGCCAAAATATATTTACTCAACAAACTTTCCATTGGCATAAACGTAACATAGTCTCCCTATTCCCCTATTTGTGTTCACATAATTGTTTTGCATCATTTTCTCTATAGCCTACATCTTACAAATTCCACAAAGATAAACCAAACGAGGACAGGAAAAAAAAAAAGAAAGAAAGGAGAAGGTCCACATTGTTCTTACTTAGATCCGTCTGCCCCCCTTTTCATTGCTTCAAATATATGAATTTACTTTTTCCGTTATTTCCATTTAATTTCTTTTGATTTAATAAGATTAAGCCAAATAAAGTATGAAAAAGAAGAATATGTATGTATGTGTATATCTATCTATCTATCTATCTATATCTATCTATATCTATCTATATCTATCTATCTATCTATCTATATATGTATATATATATATATATGTATATATATATATATATATATATATATATATATATAATATATATATATATATATATTATATATATATATATATATAATATATATATATATTATATATTATATATATATATATATTATATATTATATATATATATATATATATAAAAAAAATATATATATCATGTCCAAAACAGTTTTAGTTCATCTAAATTTATGGCTTCATCTTTCAAAAAAAAAAAAAGTATGGACAGCGAGTCAAAGGGGGAGGAGGGATATTATCTAGCCTTCCATTAATCATTAATCCTACTGTACCAAGCTTTGAAGTAAATTCTCCGTTTTTTTCCCCTTTTTCCTCCGTTCCCCTATACTTTTTCCTTTTTTCTCCCTTCTTTCTTCCTTTTTATTTTTACCAGAGATAGTAATGCTAAGGAATGAAATAAAAATAATAATAACAATAACAGTAATAGTAATAATAATAATAATAATAATAATAATAATAATAATAACAATAACAATGAAAGAGTGATTATAGTAACATTTACCATCACAATGATGACAACAAATAACCTTCACACCTTTATCCCGCTACGCGCACACATACAGGCGCACACACACACTGTCGAAGATAAATATGTGTATACATATATATATATATATATATATATATATATATATATATATATATATATATATATATATATATATATATAAATATAAATATATATATATATATATATAGAGGGAGAGAGAGAGAGAGAGAGAGAGAGAGAGAGAGAGAGATCTTGAACAAATAATTTCAAAAGAAAACGGAGAGGAAGAAAAAAATCTATGTCTTAAAAGAAAAAGAGAATTTTAATAATAATTTTGCAGCAATGTCATTTATCTTTCTTCAGTGTAGCCGACTGCGTATAGTCATTGTCCACCCTCTCATTTCGATATTCAGCTTAAGATAACTGTAGTGTTAGTGTTTAATTGCTTGGTACCTGGATTTAATGTCTCAGTTCATTTTTTGACCTAGTTGCGCTGTTTATGGTCCAATCTTCTTCAGCGTTCTGTAGCTGCATTTTTGTCTTTTCCGTATCCTCCTGCTTTGTACAATCCTCTCTTCTCCAGGTCGCTGGCTGCCTCCGTTGGATTCGAATATGTTGTAGTTGTCCCATCTGGGTTGAAAACCTTCACTTTAGCCGGCGCTAGGGTGTGCGTCTTAATGTTGCTTTGATGTTTCAGGTACTCCCGGATTGGTTTGTACAGGGCTCGCTGTCTTCTTGTTTTATATGTATAGACATTGTCAAACAGGATGCGCTCGTCCTCATACAGCACCTGCTTTTTATCCCAGGCTGCTTTTAGCACCCTTTTCTTTGTCTCAAAGTCTGGGAAGGCTGCAATGATCGGGCGAGTGAAGTTTGTTCTTTGCCCATGCGGTAGGGGAGACTGGGGACAGTTGCAACACTTTTTACATTACTCTCAGTTATTCAGAGAATATTTGGACTAGTCTCACCAAATCTTTACATATTAAACCTACATCTGTCTGCTAAATGCCCATACCATTTAAAGATGGCTACATATAACATATTAATCACAATATTCATTTGAATAGAGGAATTCAGATGTTGCAACTGACCCCAAACCTGGGGACAGTTGCAACACAGATCAGGGATGGCTGCAACATATAAAAAAACATTAAAATTTCACTAATTATCCTCAGTGTTTTGTCTAAATAGGACAAATACTAATGTTATGACCCAGAGTGGGCTCAAATTCAATTTTCTTTTCTATACAGCTTTAAGGTATTTAATTAGTTTTGTTTTGTTTAAAACATCAACTCATAGTACAAATCAGTTGCCCTTTGTAAATATTCATTGAGGCTCTTCTCTTGGTCCTCCAGGAATACTTTTCTGCCGGTCCAGTACCCTGCAAGCGGCTTATTTTTTGATGCCGTGCTTGCAAGATTCTTTTTTTTTCTTGTGGAACCTGGACGATGTGGTGTGGCATATAAAGGCCTGGGCCACTGCCCTCACTGATTTGCCCTCATCTGTAATAATATCTGAGGCTTGTTCCAAAATACTTAGGGGAACCCCTGTTAATGACTCTCTTCCTCACTCTTGGCATACTGAAAATAAACAGAATACAATTTCTCTATTTAGATGATTCATTCACTATATGACAAGTTTATATGACACACATACAACAACAACTAATTGCTCATTTTTGCTTAACAAGTTATTTGGGAAATTATTGTTTATCATTAGCGTTAGTTTCTCCATATGATTGCCTGTTCTGTTCATCATGAGCAATAAAATATATTAATTTTGCCTATTTTGAACTAAAAATCTTAAAAAATATGGTTGTGTGGTCTCTTCTAATCTAATACCATGGGGACAGTTGCAACAGTTGCAACTGTCCCCGTGGTACCAGTCATGACAAAACACCATGTGCTAGCTAGCCACATTGACAGTGACACATGCTCACCATGTCATTTAATAGTCAACAAACAGTGATTCAAACTAGATAGGTTTGGATTCATTCATACATAATGTCAGGACAATATGACAATAAAACAGCTCATGAAAAAAGCTACTTTCATACCTCCAAAACAACTTTACTTGATAGAAGCAGGACCAGATGCTCAATATGGCCTCTCTCTTCTTGGTGGGTAGAGGGTCTAACTGAGCATGTGCAGTGTGAGTGTCATCACTCTAGCATGTTTCTGATTGGAGAAATAAGGCTTGTTGCAACCGTCCCTTGTTGCAACTGTCCCCAGTCTCCCCTACGCTCTGATTAAATTGATAGCACCTGGTACCTCCAGAGTCTCTGCAATTAGTTTTTGGAGAAACTGTAGGCTATCATATTTTTAGCTCCATTTGGTTCCTTGACATTATACAAATATTGTTCTGTCTGTATTTATTTTCCAAACAATCCACCTGTTCTGAAAGCTCGATCCTTTGTTAGTTTCAGCTGCTTTTGGGCTGCAGCCTCGGCGTCGTCCAGATAGCTCACGCGTGACTCCAAATAGCTCAGACGTTTTTCGGTTTTCTCCACGTCTTTGCGCACCTCTTTTGTTTGATCCATAATTGTTTTAATGTCTTTGTCCGTGCGTTCTTGAAAAGCTTTGGATTCATCTCTGAACTCCTGGATCTCTTTAGTCAGTGAGCCTTTCAGATCGGCAAACATTTTCTGCATCTCCTCTTTGTTCATGGTGGATTCGGCTTTCGCTCTGCGTTTGTTTTTATAAAGATTCTCAGGTTTTGTTTGTTCTCCAGAGCGTAGATTCATCTGTAATGGCTATTATTTCATTATTTTCGGGGGTGGCGAGAGAGCATTATCACGCTGCGGCCATCTTGTCAGCCAGTTAACATGTCCCGAAAATCATTTGTTCGTGGTCCTCGTGAAACTCAGACTAGGTCTTAGTAACAGAGATATAGCCTTTCAATTTAAGGTTGGTGAAAGCACAATATCTCTCATTTTAGGATCCTGGCTGCCTGTCATCATGGCATACCGGACCCCCTTATTAAGTGGCCCAGCAAGGGTGCAGTCCTTAAGAACATACCAAAACGCTTCAAGAAACAGTTCAGAAAATGCTGCTGCAGGCTGTAATTGACTGTCCAGAAATATTCTGTACTGCTAGAGCTAAAACCTTGTCTAACTATAAACACATTAACAACCTGGTGGGAATAAGACCTGCAGGGGCTGCACTGTAAAAATGAAAACTTAAAATTGTTGGCCTGACAATGCTTTTTAAGTCAGGCAAACAATAAATGTTTTGTTGTGTTGCAAACAACATAAAAGCAGTTAGCTCAACTACCTTTTAGAAGTTTGTTGAGTAAAGTTGGTCTCATATAAAAACTTAGGTTGGCAGAACTTAAAATTGTAGGTTTGAGGCTATGGCTAAATTCTTTGAGTTGGCTTTCAGAAAGAACGGGGTTTCCAACTCAAATCTGCAGGGGTCTTTCTGCACTTTCAAGTTCCCACATGTTCTGCCATTTTCCTGTGCACTTGTCCTGGATGGATGTAATCTCAATAAAGGTGAGTATTTTATTTGAGTATTAATCAAAGTCTAGCTTTGCAGTGGATTTTGACTTGATGCAGATTAATGTTACTTTAATTTTTGTCAGTTAGCTTAATACAGCATGACCATTACAGATATGTTAGCCACCTTGAACATTAGCTAGCTACCATGCTGGTGGTTGACTGTGCTGTGACGAGGTGCTGCTTCACCAAACCACTAACCCGGGTGAGGAGGTGTTTTTCATGTGTATTCAGTACAGTTTCTTTTCTGTGAAAGCATGAATTATAATGTTTCAAACTTTGAAATCAAACCTCCCTGTTGAAATGTTGCTAGAAAAAAGGTTGATCTTATCTAGGCAAATAATAGATTGTGTGCCTGAACAGACGAGGCAGTAAATCCGTTTAATTTTAGAAGGGAATGGCTATCAACAAAACATTGCTCACAATTGCTGCAATGAGATGTGTATGCTATAACGTTAAACATCAAATTCATGTATAGACAGCTCCACAGACTGACATATTGGCCTATGGCACGGTACAGATTAGCAATGATACTAAGAGGACCCTTTCTCCTGCACAGTGCAGCAGGTTGGATTGGCACAGATGCACTGCTGAGGTTCGACAGGCCACTTGAGAGGCAAAGTTTGACTGCAGCACCTGGCTCCTGTTGTTTGCAATACGATGGTAAGTTCCTACCCAAAACTGTTTCTTCAAGTTCTAAATACAAAGTAGTAAGTTATTAAGACACAATCATATTAGCTGTAAACCAAGAGCCCTGCAAGAAATTTTCCCTTCATGAAGAATGTAACGTTCTTCTATTACTGAATACCTGTACATAATACAGTCAGTTCAATAGAAATCCCAGTACTACTCCTGAGTCTGAAGATAAATATGCCAGTAATGTCAGTCTGACATTAAACGCATTACTTTATTTCACAAAAAGAAAAGTATCAGAAAATGAAACAAAAACCTACTGTGCTACAGATTACCATATTTTCCACTCTAAAAATTGGTATTTTTATCATGGTTTAGCTGATCCTGCAACTTATAGTCAGGTGCGCCTTGTATATCAAAATATAAATAATTTGACTGAAAATGTGAAGTGGTCTTACCACAACAAAAGGATAAATATTAAATATTTTACATCTGGGGTGTATACAAGTGTACTTATAAATGTAGTAACTACATTTTAATTTACCACTTGAAAATACATTTTTAAGGATTATTTTTAAATTAAATTATACGCGTTTTAGCAATAAAGACCAGGACCAATACTGAAAATGGCTTAGCTTTTATGAAATAATGTTTGACAAATTATACATAAACTGTTAAAAAAAGTGTTTTAGTACATTCCAAAAGAGGATTAAATCTTATTCCCCTTGAATTTTCCTGTAAAATGTAACATTTTCAATTACAAAAAAAAAACGAGTTACAAAACTGACAAAACAGTCCCACCATCTTACTATGTTACTTTTCAAGAAAAAGTGGCACAAAAATTCAAACATGAGAGTCAGCAAGTATAATTGAACTTGTGCATTTTATTATTTGCATTGAGGAAAAAAATGCCAACAACTAAAATTGGGCGTTTTCTATTAACTAATTTTAGAATTTATAAATGGACCCTGCCGTGTTGACCTACTTTTTTGTTTTTGCTTGACAGTGTCATGTATTGGGGGATATGAGGATCTATTATTTTGTAATAATCATGAAACACTAGAAAGTTAATACATGTTATTTTACAGATATAAATTCTTTTTTTGCCTAATAATGAACATGTTTTTGAAATTTCATATGTTTTTGAAGCTGTTGTTCATTTTCATCTTTGTCAATGTCCATCCACTACTGCTACACTTGATGTATTATTTATGTATTTATTTATAATATATATTTAAAAGTTGTTAGTGAATGGAATAAAAATATTTATTAATTACATATATTTTATTGTATATACATATTATATAGTCCACAAATTCTCCAAAGTTACCATAATATTCAGAACATTTTGTTCATTGTTAAACAAGACAAATGTATAACTTTGCCAAAATAATAGATAGTGTTTTATTGATACTTTCAAAATTTTTTTTAGCAAGTTTTAGAATTTGGTGCCAAGTTTTTTTGGTTACAACACTTTGACATTTTTGCCATTGTTCCCTAAAAGCCCCACAAAATTGATCAAATGCAGAAATTTTAGACTGACTCTTCAAATAAGAGAATGTATTCAAGTTATTTGTTCATTCATTTTAAAATTTTCTCTGATGTTAGCTGTTAGCTGCTAACGCTCCAGCTGAACAACAACTGTTTGCAGGCTCTGTTGTTCAGTTGGAGCATTAGCATTTTTTCCTAATTTTATCTTTATTCCTATTCTGGGGTTGCTTTTAAAGATTGGCCCCTTTTGTGATGTATATTTCTGGTTTGAACTAATGCAGGTAGTGACAGGACGATCACCTCCAAGACGACCACTCCCTCATTAAAGAAGCTGAGGTAAAGGTGATGGACTGGCCGAGCATGTCTCCAGATCTGAACCCTACTGAGCATCTGTGGGACGTCCTCAGAAGGAAGGTGGAGGAACACAAGGTCTCTAACATCCACCAGCTCTGCGATGTGGTCATGGAGGTGGAAAAGGACTCCAGTGGTAAAATGTGAAGCTCTGGTGAGCTCTAAGCCCAAGAGAGTTAAGGCAGTGCTTAAAAATAATGATGGACACAAAAATAATGCTTTGGGGTGTGCTGACTTTTGTTGACAGCAGTTTAGACATTATTGTCTGTGTGTTATTTTAAGGTGCGAGTAAACTGACACTGTTGTACAAGCTGGACACTCACTATTGTATCAAAGTGTCATCTCCTTAATGTTTTCCCATGAAAAGATGTAATAAAATATTTGCAGAAATGTGAGAGGTGTACTCACTTTTGTGAGATACTGTTTTTGGAAATTCCACTTCACATAAACTGAGACTGAGTGAGACTCTGCGTCATAAAGAAAAGTGTTAACAATTATACAGTTAAGGTGAATAACATTCAAACTGACTTGGTTTTGTTAGTTATGTGTGTGACAGGAAAGTGGATGGAATTAGTCTTGTTATGTAGGACTCAAAACATGAAGTCAGGAACATTTTCTGATTAAAAAATATGTTTGCACATCTTTATTTCAGAATTTTTGGTTTGCAGAACTTGAAATCTGAAGTTGTTATACATATGAAAGGTACATTTTATGAACAAAAACTGACAAGTTGGCAGAGCTTTAATTCAACTGAATTATTTTTTTGTGCAACTCAAAAAATTAAGTCACAACAACTTTAATGATAAGTTATCTCAACAAAAACTTATTTGTTTGATCAAACTTAAGATTTTTAGTTGGACCTCAAAACTCAAAAATTCTGTGGAGACTGTTGCCTTGAAATTTTGAGTTGGCACAACTTTTTTGTTTTTATAGTGTGTTTCCTTTTTCTTCACCAGGTTTGGGATGGGAGTACGACGGAGGATTCGGGCCACGTTAAAAACAAACAAAAAAAAGTACAACTTTATTCTCGTAAACTTAAAGTTACGATAATCTCATAAATTTACAAGAATAAAGTCAAAAAGTTACAAGAATAATCTAATAAATTTACTAGAATAAAGTTGAAAGTAACGAGAATAAAGTAAAAAAGTTATGAAAATAAGTTATGAACCTTTTAGATCAAACTAGGAAACATCTACTTGGGTAAAGTTAGAAAGATATTCACAGATTCAGACTTTGAATTTGAGGCTCAATAACTCATCAACAAAAGAACATAGTTCCAAACCCGACCCCTCTTTTTGATCGCTGTAATGAAGACTGTGAGCTACAACTTCATTTTCCTCCAAACGAGCCGTCATGCGAACCAGACGACTTCATTTGGTCTCAATACGATGCTGCTGAGGGCATGACTGTGGGCAAATTACCATATTGGAGGAATGGTGTGAAAGAAAATTCAACAACTATATCTCTATTTTAAGAGAAATTGTTCTTAATGTAATTTATATGATTTTTTGTAAATCTTAATGGATACTCATTTACAGGTAATGATGATAAAACCTGCAATAACTAAACTTTTTATTGTAGTGACACCAGACTCAGCCCTATGATCACACATCCCCTCTGGCATGTACTACAGCTCTAACATTTAAGAAATAGTTTTTCATGTATTTTATATGATTTTCTATTATTTATTTATTTTTTATACTAATTTATAGGTTATGACTACAAAAACTGTTATAACTTAACTGTTTACGACTAGTGACAACAAACTCAGGCTGATGATCACACATCCCATCTGGCTACAATTCTTACTTTAAAGAAAGAGAGTTGCCTGTATTTATTTTATTTTTTATATTGGCACATATTAATTAATAGGTCATGACTTTAAAAACTGTAATAACTTAACTGTTTTTTGTTGCAGTGACACCATATTTAGCCCAATGATCATACATCCATCTGCCTTGTACTGCAGCTCTAAAGAAAGAGGTTTTCATGTATCTTATAATTTTTTTTAATTGGTACATATCAATTAATAGGTTATTACTATAAAACAGTAATAACTGTACTGCTTATGACTGTACCTAAATAAACCTGATTATCAAACATATCTTCCAGCTAATACTTCAGGTCTGTCATTAGAGAAATAGGTGTTAATGTAATTAATGTTATTGTTTTTAGATTGATGTACAGTATACTGATAAATAGGTAATGACTACAAAAACTGTAACAACTTAACTGTTGTTTACTGTATTGACACTCAAGTCATCTCAATGATCAAACATCCCTTCTTGTTTATACTACAGCACTAAATTTAGAGACAAATGCTTTAATGTATTTTTATGTAAATTTTTAAAATATTGATGTATATTATATATTATATTTATAGTCATTACCTTATAGGGAACATACCTGCATTTAAAAAATCATATAAATTACATGAAAGGCTATTTCTCTGACATTATAGCTGCAGAATAAACAACGAGGGATTACTTTGGTGCCACTACAGTGATAAGCACCACATTTATTAAAGTTTGGATAGTAATTCCTTATTAATGAATGAATATACATCAATGTGATAAAAATCACATGCATTAAATAAAACACCCTTCTCTGAAGTCAGAGCTGTAGTATAAACTAGAAGAATAAACTAGAAGAGATGTTTGATCATCAGGATGACTTTGGTGTCAATACAGTAAACAAAAGTTAATACAGTTTTTATTGTCATCTTCTATTGATCAATATATGTCAATATAAAGAAAATCATATAAAATACATTAAAACCTGTGTCTCTAAATTCAAAGCTGGAGAATAAAAAGGAAGACATGTTTGATCATCAGGCTATGTTTGATGTCACTACACTCTTAAGAAGTACAGTTATAGATTTCATCGTCATAACCTGAGTTTGGTGTCACTACAGTCATAAACACTTAAGTTATTGTAGTTTTTGTAGTCTTAACCTAAAAAATGATATATGCCAATATAAAAAACATATAAAATACATGAAAACCTCTTTCTTTAAAGGGACTGTGAAGAGAATCTTTTACCAGCGACACAAAGACTCTGCTACCCATGAGCATGCGCAGCGACTGTCGTAATGCTGCGTTCCAGTAACCTCGGAACTGGGAGTGACATCATCTCCGACTTATCAGCGTTCCAGTTGAAGTCTGAAAAAAACATGAAGATCTACCAGGCTATTGTTAGCTGTTGTTAGCACGCTCTGCATTGTTGTTCACAAATATCACATGAAGAATGTGATTATCACTATGGCAGCATTTTTGTAAATATAAGTCTAACAAAACGATGTACACAGCTGATCTAGAGCGACACACCCCAGTCAGAAGTGCAAATAAATTGATTATTACAGGAGCTAAATAAGTGTTCACACTGGGGCATCCATCTTCGATTGGCAACTCGGGGGTGACAAGGTTTCACCGAGTTCCCAGTAGGAAATTCTGACTTCGGGGGTCGTTCCAGCTGCAGTTTCCTACTCTGAACTTGGAAATTCCTACTTCTGACTACAACTGGAACACACCAAAAGACACTACCGAAGCCAAAGCGTGCGCTTGTTCGTTGTGTTGTAGCCCGGACCTTCCTCAGAACTCTGCATTGATTTACAGCTTCCTTTTTTAACAACTTACAGGATGTACAGCGACGAGGTAATTTATCTCTTTCTAGTTACATACTAACTACTACTAGTGGTAGTTTTTGATGTGTGACAACAAGCAAGTTTTGAAAAACTTACTATCGTAATTTTGTAGCCAGCTATATATCGCTACTTACAGCCTGATGCTCTAAGACGTGTCTGAATAATATAAATTTGCTCTAGTTTTAATTGTCTTGTTCCCAAAGTTGAGTAACCAGGCCAGTCCAGTCCAGTCCTGTAAGAAGAAAGAAGAAAGAATAGCATTCATAGATAACCTATTTTGATACCATAAAACTCATCTTAAAGTGCGTATTTTGATCAGGCATAAAAGTGAGCCTTTTTTGCAATTACTTAGAAACTCCTCACAGTCCCTTTAAAGAAAGAGATGTAGAACAAGGCAGAGGGGCTTTGTGATCATCTGGCTGAGTTTGATGTCACTACAATCATAAACAGTTAAGTTATTACAGTTTTTGTCATCATAACCTATTGATTAATATAAGTCAAAACAAAAATTCATATAAAATACATGAAAAACTATTTCTGATGCAGTATAATATTGAAGAGATTTTTGATCATTAGTGTGGCTTTAATGTCACTACAGTTAATAACAATAAAATAATCGCAGTTATTATTTTCCTTACATATTAATTAACACAATTAAATATACAAAACATAAATTAAATCAAATCAAAATACTCTTGCTCAAGTAAGAGCTGTAGTTCAAAGTAGAAGAGATCACCATCCTAGTTTTATTATGACTTGGTTGGTCGATCTCATTACTTTGATGGCATTTGCTTTGTTTTCAATCAGAAAGTCCAGTGAATTAATTTGATTCATAAGTCTTGAAGAAAATATTACCTGTAGTATGAATAACATATAATCCTTTATATTTGTTTGAAGACTTTACTTCTCAGTATGGGGAAGTTATTGAATTTTCTTTCACACCAGTCCTCTGATATGGTAATTTGCCCATGGTCCCTATGCCGCCATGCCCTCAGCAGCATTGTATTGAGACCAACTGAAATTGTCTGGCTTGCATGACGGCTCCTTTGGAGGAAAACGAAGGTTGTAGTTCACAGTCTTCATTACAGGGATCAAAAAGAGGGGTTGGGTTTGGAACTACGTTCTTATGTTGATGAGTTATTGAGCCACAAAGTCAGAATGTGTGAATATTCTTCTAACTTTACCCAAGTAGGTGTTTCCTAGTTTGATCTAAAAAGATTTATAACTTAATTCTCATAACTTTTGACTTTATTCTCGTTAGTGTCAACTTTATTCTAGTACATTTCTTAGATCATTCTCGAAACCTTTCGACTTTATTCTCGTAAATTAATTAGATTATTTTCGTATCTTCTAGACTATTCTCGTAGATTTTCAACTTTATTCTCTTAACTTTTCGACTTTATTCTTGTAAATTTATGAGATTATTCTCATAACTTTACGACTTTATTCTCATAAATTTATAAGATTATTCTCGTAACCTTACTTTTTTTTGGTTTTGTAAGTGGCCCTAATCCTCTGTCGTATGGGAGAGTGTCAAAAATAACTAATCTTTTGTACTTTTTAAAAAAGGTAATCTGGAGAAAGTTTTTTTTCTAAAAAATGTAATTGATTGTGAATTGACATTTTTTGTGAGTTGATGCTAACATGTAAATAAATATCCAAGAGAATGGAAAACTCAAATTGTCTTTCCTTTTTTGGATAACATTTTATCTGGTTGAAGATAGCAACAGTTTTAACACTTAATTCATGAAGTCTTAGCTAATTTTGACTAAGCGGTACAATTCACTTGCACAACCCAGAATACCACCAAAACAAAATGCAACATACGAAAAAATAAAAGAAAATATAAACAAATTCTTAAATTTTAACTTATAATCAAACATTATAATGTATTGCAAATTTAAAACAAACTTCAGCCTCTGACTTCAAAATATAGCTGACTTTGCAGTATTTACAATATATATGCATACTACAACGGTGACCTGTTCGACACAGATGCTGAGGTGCTGTCATCTACACTGACTGCAGTGCCAGTTCTGCAGCCTTTTTTACGGTGGCCCTGAAGGTCAATGCGAATAAACATTTCAAAATATGCAAAAACATTTAAGAATGCTCAAAAACATTTCACAAGTCATAAAAAACATTTTGCGATACGCAAAAACATTTCACAATACACAAAAACATTTAAGAATGCGCAAAAACATTTAAGTATACGCAAAAACATTTCGCAATAAGCAGAAACATTTATGAATGCGCAAAAACATTTAAGAATGTGCAAGAACATTTCACAAAACATAAAAACATTTCACAATACACAAAAAACATTTCACAATACGCAAAAACATTTAAGGGATCATGAAATACATTTCAAGAAACCGGAAAGGGTAGGTCCATGCTACTTGTCTCTGATTGGCTTAACTGAAGAATATCGGGCATCACTCCAACATCATTTCCTGTTTCCTGTAAAGACCAAAAAGACTGAAAAAAATCCATTCAGTATATCCGCTGCAAAGCAGCATAATAGTTGACCAATCCGAACCGCCGTTCACCCAATCCCCTGTCTCCCCTGCTCCGTACTGTCCTGCCTCCTCTCCATTTCCTTCCTCATATACCAGTGAGCAGCTAGCAGCACAGTTACTGAAGCGTCATGGAGCTGGGAGGCGGCTTCTATTAACCTCCACATCGAAGAGAAGGAAACGTAAAAGTTTCGAGGAAAAGGCTGAAGTAAGGAAGAAATATGAGCAATATGGGTCCCAAAGGAGGCTTAACATTTGATAATCGTACGGTGGAAAAAGTTGCAGAATGATTTGGGATTGTTGAACACTGCGGAAAGGCCGGCCGCAGCATGGGCCACTGGCTGGCGAACAATCGCAGCTCCGGCCGCAGCACTGGGCGTCGGCTGGCGAACGGCCTTCAGCACTGGCTGTTCCGCCCCTGGTTGAACAGGTAATAGCTTTGTTTACTACAGTGGGAGATGTCTGCTGAATAACTCTGGTTAGTTTGTGCTTGTACTGGCTATTGACTGAACGTTGTTGGTTGGAGCGGGTAGGCTCTGTCAATAGATATTAGCATATGTTAGCCACGCATCGTTAGCATTGTAAACTGAGCTGGCGACACCAGACCCGCTTTGCCGCCGGTCCAATTGAAATGGCTACCACTGTGTGTTACTATGGGGATGACTGTCGTGTTTGTTGCTTTCAGTTGAGCTGAGTTGTTTTTGGTTGTTTTTGCTGCTGATATTTCATGCCAGCCAGCTTATTGCTCTGCCACAGGGGGCGTGTTGTTAGGAGGTGACACGAGCTGGGGGGCGGAATCTTGGGACACTGAGGGGATGGGGGGGGCAGGATGCGTTTTTCAAATCTGTCTTAACAGCCAAACTGGTTTTCAGATCAAGAAGATAGCCTGACTTTATAACACTGGAAAAAATATAGCCGAAATGAGCGATTTTGCAGAGATCGCAGAGATTTGCAGAGCGTGGGACATAATCTCTGCAAAATCGCTCATTTCGGCTATATTTTTTCATCCATCGCCAGTGTTATCATAAAGTCAGCTCGTCTACCGTCTTCAGGTGGGTCTGTTCTTATAATACATCCATGGTCTGACCTGGTAAACAAACTTTTGATGACGCCATAGCCGCTTACACAAAGGTACAGCTACTTTTAGCCGCATTGCTGAGCAACATGGCAGAATATTTATCTGATGCAAGAGTCAGACTACGAGCACCGGTTTGAGTCTGAGTACACGGACGAGGAGCTCCATGAAAGAAGAATGCGGAGGGAGAGAGACGAACAGCTGGCCCGAGAACAACAAACAGGAGCACATCCACGACTCAATGCTAACTGGTGGTGCGCTTGTGGACAGTGTTCGCCTATAGCAACAGAAGAGGAGTGTGTTAGCTGCTCAGAGTGGGACTTGAAACCGGCTGACAAGCGTATGGATCTATCCAGGAATATATGTCTGACTACTCTGGAGGATTTCTGCAATGACAAACCGGCTGTGGTAGAGACGAGCGATTTTGCAGAGATTACGTCCCGCGCTGAAGCTCCCTTGCCGTGGCCCCCGCTAAGTGTGGCTAAATCGGTTGGATCTAAATGACTTCTGAAGGACTCCGAGCTGCACGATGTTTGTCTGAGTGAGTATATGAGCATGCACAAACCTAAAAATAAGGTCCAGGTGTCAAAAAACCGGAGTTTCCCTTTAACTACTGATGCAGCCACATCGGCCTGTCGGTGATAGTGTCACTTTATACCGAGCTCCGGAGGCAGCTGCCTCTATGTGGCTAGACACTGATGGCCAGGCTCTGTTCACAGTGACTGCGGATAAGCCAGCTGTGGTTTGTGTTTGCTTGGTCAAATCAGCCAAACGTCTTTTTCTAATGCGCGAATCTACAGATACGGTGATTGCCGCTCTGAAGAGCTGGGGGGAGTGAGTGTGGGTCTGGCTGTCGTCTCACAATCAGACCCATGATGAAAACGTTACTTTAACAGTAATTAGTCACGTACTTTCTAGACTGTACTTTCTCTACCTGTATAATATGAACAGTGTTGGGCACATTACTTCAAAAAAGTAATTAGTTATAGTTACTTGTTACTTTCCCAAAAAAGTAACTGAATTACTAACGGAATTACTCCTTCATAAATGTAATTAGTTACAAGGTAAAGCAATTGACGCGTTACTTTTTTAAAAAAGCTTGTTGCTGCTTGAATTGTGTGTCTCTGTCTCTGTGTCCTTCCTTGTTGTTACCTGCTGCAGTAGCTCTGACATCATCAGTTCTCCAACAGCACGTGCAGGGGAATTTGCCTGATAGACTACAATGGGGGCAAAGTGCTCCGCAGTAAGCTTCACCTACGCGCAGCGCTGCGTTGGTGAGAGCCAGCGCGCGTCAAGGTGCTGGAGATTCACTTCAGATCTATTTTCTGCGCAGCCGCAGACAGAAGTTAAATAAATCACGAAGCTGTGTGGTTGGGACCAGCAAAGGGACCTTAGAGAAGGGAAGTGAGGTGTTGTTTATTTCTTTTCTCAGTGTATAACATATTTTATGAGCGTGTGACATCGCTGTGCTCATCGTGAGAGCTCTCTGGGGATCAGCCCTCCTCCTACGGGGCTGCAGCCGCAGCTCTGCTCGGTGCGCCCTTTCAGTGGGTTTTGTCTGTCAGGGCAAGACTGTGGCGCGGCGCTTCCGTGTGCTGTGGAATTTGAGGGTGAGGCTGGTCGGATAACAGCTGCTTGACATCGGTGCAAAGTAACGCGCCACATTTCCCTGTTAGTAATGGTAACGGCGTTGTAACGCATGAAAAAGTAATTAATTAGATTACCCGTTACTGAAAAAAATAACGCCGTTAGTAACCCCGTTATACTCTAACGCCGTTATTACCAACACTGAATATGAAGAACTTTTACTATGTACTTTACGTAATCCTATGTCAAAATCCAAAACAGTGCATAAGATGTTTTTGCACATTCTTGAAGGTTTTTGCGCATTGACAAATGTTTTTGTGTATTGTAAAATGCTTTTGCGCATTGACAAATGTTTTTGTGTATTGTAAAATGCTTTAGCGCATTCTTAAAGGTTTTTGCGCATTCATGAATGTTTTTGTGTATTCTGAAATGTTTTTGCGCATTCTTTAATGTTTTTGCATATTGTGAAATGTTTTTGCGCATTCTTAAATGTTTTAGTGCATTTATGTTTTTGTGCATTCTTAAATGTTTTTGGGCATTCTGCAATGTTTTTGGTGTATTTTGAAATGTTTTTTGCTTATTTTGAAATGTTTTTGCACATTCTTAAATGTTTTTGAGCATTCCTAAATGTTTTTGCGCATTCTTTAATGCTTTTTTGCGTATTGTCAAAGGTCTTTGCGTATTGTGAAATGTTTTCACGCATTCTTAAATGTCTCTGTGTATTTTGAAATGTTTTTTGCATATTGTGAAATGTTTATTTGCAATGACCTTCAGGGCCACCATTTTTTTTTTTTTTACTTGTGCACACTTGTAATCGAATAGATGTTTTGCACATCACACACATGATCATTTTTCCAAACTCTGGCTTTGTGCATGTGTAGCAGAATACTGGTGTTTGAAGATCAGGATCTTGCCTGCTCTCTTGTGGGGGCTTCAAGTGTCTTACATTGGTCAGGGTAGAGTTTTTTTTTTTCCATGTTTAGATAGGACTCTTCCCATTTCTCTCTGATGTCCACTGGTGTCTGCTGTCTAAGTGTGGGGTCCCACATGGCAGTGAGAGGCTCTGGCAATTCTAGGGGATCCTCCAGATCACACTCTGATGCTGTGTCAGTGTCACTGTTTTTCATGCTGGTAAGAATGACTGCGTCAGGGGCAATCGGAAACCGCTCTTGGATATCTCCAGTTGTGAGTTCTAGAAAAAAAAAAAAATAGCACACACTTTTAGATTACTGGCATTTTATGTAAACAGATGACAAATAACAATCTAATTTCTTTATTTGGGCTGATAATCCGGACAGTAAGCAGTTAAAAGGGGCGTTTTAATATCAATTATAAATTGTGCTGCTTGGCTGCAGTTTTTGTGTGTGTGTGTGTGTGTGTGTGTGTATCAGCATGTAAATTGTCAACATTCAATTTATAGTAAAAATTAGGGATGTTTAATTAATTAATGTAATTTCTGAATGTGTTATAGTTTGTCACATTACATGTCTGATTTTTGTCCCAACTTGGAGGAATTGCTTTTGTTTGATATTACTGTATGTGTAAAGTATGAACATTCAAGTGTTAATGGTGAGTATAAGTTATGTTTGACTTGAATTGAGAGGGAACCTATAGGCTTGGAAATAATAGCATCCTAATTATTAATTATGTGCAACACCTGATCAATGCAAGTACATGCCTCTACCACTTTTGCTGAACCTCGTGACTTTGGCTGGGACTGCTGTCAACTGGCTTGCCCTGGGTCAAAGTTGATTTCCATGAGTCTTGCTGGTTTAATCTATCTCTTTGTTTGTTTCCAAAATACAGCTCCACCTTAAATAGCACTGCTGCTGCATGGCTACAACATGACCCTAGGCTGAAGTGACAGGGGAAGAGGGAAACTGCAGTGATTAGTAAAACAAATGAGACAGTGTAAGTAGTGGTAGTAAAAGTAGTTAAAAGAGTAGCAACTGCAGCACAACGTGGATAGCAATTAGTTAGTAGTAGTCATTACGTTAGTAAATGTAATTGCAGCAGCAGATGTAATAATTTTATCAGAATGTCAGTATTACTAGTAAAAGTAAAAGTTACTGTAGAAGAAGTAGTATTGAGTTAATAATATTAACGTTAGAAATGGCAGGCGGCAGTAAAGTTAGTTGTTGCAGTAGTAGCAGAAGTTAAAGTAGTAGCAGCAGAAGAAAGACAGTATTAGTTGCAAAAGTAAAAGTCACTGTAGAAGAAGTATCAACTTGTTAATATTTACGTTAGTAACGGCATGCAGTAGTTAGAAGCAGCAGCAGTCATGGTAACATTGGCGAGTAACTTAAATCTTGTACTTTTGTAGTGAGAGCAGTTGCTAGTAATACAGTGTGAAATAGCATAAATAACTCTCAAAGTTAAAAATACGAGATGTGGGTTAACGTGTCTTACTTACCCAGCTATGCATGTGCAGTATGCCAATGTAGCTGCTTCTCCTGTTGAAAATGCCTGGTACATCCTGGTCCTCCATTCTTGTCTTCTGCCGCTGATGTTGACTGGACAGCACTTGTGACCGCACGGCACAAAAGTCATTGCTCAAATTGTAAAACTGCAAATCTTGAACATGTCCATTCAAGACATAGTTATAGGCATCTAACAATTTATAGGCCTTCAGTTTGTCTTTTGTGTAAACCCTGTATTTCTTGATAAGGTAAGTGTAAAAGTCTGGTCATTGCACGGTGGGTAAATTAAAGCCCTCTGAAATGAAATGTTTTAGCTTTAACTTCAGGTTTACTTTTAAAGAAACTGCCAGTTTCCACAGTTTAATTTCATTTCACACTGATAGTACTCAACCTCAGAGAGTCACTTGTGAGTTCCAGGGAGATTTGATGTGGATTTCAACATAAAAGCCCTCTGAAGTGCAAAGTATTTCAGTATTTCCCTCACATTCAGTTTAAAAAGGCAACTCCGTTCTCACAGATAAATTTCACTTCGTACTCAACCTCAGAGAATCACTCAGATAATTCCAACATCTGATGTGAATTTTCAAAAATAAAATCCTGTAATGTGGCATTATTGATGATATTTACCTTTGAATTCAGATTTACTTTAAAAGTAAACTTCCTGTTTCCACTGACTAATGTCCGTTCAAGCTGATAGAACTCAATCTCAGAGTTGCAGTCAGATAATTCCAGTAATGTTCGATGTTGAATCTTAAAATTAAAGCCCTCTGAAATGTCACATTTTTGCTAGTATTTCCCTTTGATTGTTTATGTGAATTGACTAATATTGTGTACATAAATATGGTGGCCCTGATGTGCAAACCACAATGGTAAAAAACTTGGCACAATGTCAAATAACAACACCTTGACAATTAACACAACAGCAAATTAGAAAACAATACAGCAAATAACTGAATACAACCGCAAATAACTTAACACTGCAGCAAATAACTAAACACTAAAGCAAGGAACTAAACATTACAGCAAATAACTAAACATTACAGCGAATACCTAAACACTACAGCGAATACCTAAACACTACAGCGAATACCTAAACACTACGGCAAACAACTTAACACTATAGCAAATAACTACGCATCACCGCAAATACCTAAACACTATGACAAAGCACTAAACATTACGGCAATTAACTTTAGCTAAAGTTTTAACACTGTGACAAAAGTAGAAAGTGAGAAAACTGTGTCAACATCTTCCATGCTCCTTTCTATTGTTTACATGGTTGTGTTTCATCGCTCTGATGATGTCATCAACATGATGACATCAGCTTGATGCACCAGAGGAAGAAGCACAGCTAAGCAGCTCCTCTGCTGCTGATTCAACCCTGGTCTGCAGGCAGAGGGAAAAGAGTCACTTGCTGATTGACAGCGGTTTAACCCACGTTGAAAAAGAAACAGCATTGACCCGCTAATTTTAGTGTGAAAGCGGTATATATGTGCTTTCTCCATAGTTGCGTAATCTGTGTGCCTGTCGTCTTGATCAGACGGAGAGGCTGATGAGCGGTTGATGCGTGTTATCAATACATGTGTAAATATAAGTGTAGCTGTCCATTCATAAACTTGTTTGTTTTGATGTTATCCATTGATAAATGTAATTTTTACCTCCCTAAAAAAATCTCAGACTGGTGGGCTTCTCCTGGCAGGTTGTCATCTCTCAGATGGAGCCAAGGCCACAGTAAGGCTTTTGCAGTAAATCCACAGGGATTTAAAAAAAGTTTTGGTAAACCATCCTCCCGATGAAGCAGGCAAGGGGCCAAAACGTCGCAAATGAGTGCTTCAATTGAACATGATCGTCCATTTAGGTTTGATTTTTGCTTAGCGGAAGCGTACATTTTTTCTCGCTTTCATCTCAACATGCAACTAGGCACTGTTGTTCCCTCTGTGAGTTTTCTTATTTGTTTATGGTCACAGGAATACAGTGGCCGACAAGGCCAAATGGCTTACAACGATTTGTTTCAATAAGGGAAAAACACATGCAGAGCAGAAACACACAGCAATTTATGAGGAAAAATCATGTGCACAGTAAGTTAGAAACGAAGCTGCAAGAGCAGAAACGCAAGAGCAGAAACTGCTTTGAATACTATACAGATATTAAATTGATATTTTGCTCTTAATATCAGCAGTATTTATATGAGTTCAGGAAAATAGAACTCCACTGCTTGATGTAATATTGTTACAATATATATTGATCTTTTTCCTTGTTGCCATGGCTCTGTGTATGATGGCAGCCTTTTACAGAAGCTCTTGCCATCTGTCCATCTTATTTTACATTTTTAAAACTTGAGTTTAGTGTTTTTATTTGTAGTTTTTGTTACCTGTAGGGCAATGGCAGAGTTCGTTTTTGCTTTTATTTCCACTTTTTGAATGTTTTGCAGTGGGGAGTGACGCACAGAGGAGAGAGATTATTGTTTACATATGCAATCAGCTGTTGGTGCTTTCCAGGACGGTGGTACTGCCCGGAGCAAAGCCTGCAATTCCGGATGAGCTAACCCCAAATTCCACTGCACGCGAAAGCTTGGCGCCGGAGCTCCTCAGTCTTGCTCCGACAGGCAAACCCCACTGAAAGCGGCGTGCCCCTCCGGGGCTGATCCCCGGAGAGCCTCAGGCTCTCATGAGAATAGGATATAGACGGTATGACTGACTGTATCACAGAAAAGTTGAAGTTCTGTGAACATAACATCATACCATCCCGAACTGTACACTGTTTCCCAAACAACAAACCCTGGATCACCAGCGACTTGAAGGCCCTCCTCAAACAGAAGAGAGCTTTTACGTAAGGAGACAGGGAAGAGCTGAGGAGGATACAACACTCTTTGAGGGAGAAGCTGAGAGCCTGTAAAGACTCCGACTTGAGGAAATCCATTACTGACAACACTGATTTAACCCATAGCAGCCACACATCCCAGCAGCCCCTGGTGCTTTCTCCCTCTCACCTCCAACCCTCTTCAGTGTACAGCACAGACTCAAGGCCCCCACCTGTGACTCCCACTACTACCCCCACTGTGATGAATGGCTCCGCCTATTACTCCCCCTCCCACTTCACTGTTACTACAGGCCAGGTTAAAAGACAGCTGGATAAAATACACCCCAGCAAGGCTCGAGGTCCAGACAGCCATAGCCCCGGGGTTTTGAGGACCTGTGCTTTCCAGCTGTCCTCAATACTGAGAAAACTCTTTAACCTCAATCTGAACCAGGAGAGAGTCCCGATGTTGTGGAAGACATCCTGCCCGATCCCAGTACCAAAGAAGTTGCACTGTGAGGATCAGCTTCTTTGATTTCTCCAGTGCATTCAACACCATCTGGCCAGGATTGCTATGAGAGAAGCTGCTGTTGGTGGGTGTGGACACATCCATTACCTCCTGCATTACTGACTACCTGACAAACTGGCCACAGTTTGTACGACTGAGCAGTGCTTAGTCTAAAATGGTGGAAAGTAGTACAGGAGCTCCACAGTGGACAGTGTTGACTCCATTCCTTTTCACCTTGTACGCCTCTGATTTTCAGTACAACTCAGAGTCGTGCCATCTGCAGAGGTTTTCTGATGACTCTGCAGTGGTGGGATGTACAAGAAATGGACAGAAAGAGGAGTATAGAGCGCTGGTGGGCAGCTTTATGGAGTGGACTGGGAGAAATCAGCTGCTGTTAATGTGGCCAAAACCAAGGAGATGGTGATCAACTTCAGGGGGAAAAGGACAGCTTCACCACCACTGCATATCCTGGGAGAGGAGGTGACTGTGGTGGAGGAGTACAGGTACCTCGGTGTCAATGTCTTCCGCAGGCTGAACTGGAAGACCAAAACCGAGGCTGTGTACAGAAAGGCAAAGAGCCGACACTATTCTCTTAGAAAGCTGAGGCTCTTCTTGGGGTGCAGCAAGATGTTGTAGATTTTCTATCAGTCTGTAGTGGCCAGTGCCCTGTACTTCACAGTGGTCTGCTGGGGGAGCAGCATCAGTGCCAGGGACGTGAACAGGCTGAACAAACTTATCATAAAAGCCAGTTCTGTGATTGGTTGCCAGCTTGACCCACTCCTGGTGGTGGCGGCAGAGAACAGGACACTGGACACACTGTTAACTACCATTGATAATCCTGACCAACCTCTGCACCAACTGCTGGAGAGACAGTGGAGCACTTTCTCCAACAGACTTGTGCAGCTTTGCTGTCTAAAGGACAGGTACAGGAGGTAACTTCCTACCAGAGCCATAAGCCTGTACAATAGCTCAAAGTTGTCAAGCAGGGAAGTGTCACACACTCTCACAGTTCAAAAATGATGAAAAAGCAGCACTTTCATCCCTGTGACTTGATCTGCCCCATGTGAATCAGTTAACCCTTGTGGGTAATCGGGGACAGTTTTGTCCTTACAGACAATTTTTTGCTAAACTTTTGGCCATAATTTTGGCAGTGTTACTCAGTATTAAACGACTTTTGTAGGAAGGTTTTTTTTTATGGGAAGACTAAAATTCAAAGTTTGATTTTTGTCAGAGGTCAAAGGTTACTGTAGCACAAATTTACTACCCTTTGAGGTTATCAGAGGACATTTTTGTCCTCTCCCAAAGCTGCTATAGAAACATAACAGATATATATATATTTTTTTACTTTTCTTGCTCAAATCATTCAGTCAACTTCAGTTTTAAGCAAAAATACCAAATATGTAATTATTTATTTTATTTTAACCCTTTAAATGCCAACTTGATTACATGATGTATGAAT
This sequence comes from Scarus forsteni, assembly GCA_036419115.1. Taxonomy (NCBI): domain Eukaryota; kingdom Metazoa; phylum Chordata; class Actinopteri; order Labriformes; family Labridae; genus Scarus; species Scarus forsteni. The sequence goes on from JAZDUH010000075.1 coordinate 1,159,082, forward strand.
TTTGATGAAAAAAAAAAAAACACAAAAAATTGAGTTATTATCAATATTATAAATGTTGAAGGCCTGAAGATTTTTTTCAAAGATCAGGCTTAAATATACTTAAGATCATTAACAAAATTGATTTTCATGCATTGTTAATTTTTTTGCAGTGCCCAATTCATAATATACTTCCCTTTGTGGTTAGCCTAGGACAATTTTGTCCTCTCCCAAAGCTTTTCTGCAGATGAGAGGTCATTGACCTTTTTGAGTCTGAGAGCATTGTCACGGTTCACGAGTTGAAATCAACTTTTTCTGGTTACAGGCTCAAAATGGTCTCATCTGCAGAAAAGTACCTCTTTATCTCACTTGTTGCTCATCAGGGGAATTAAATGATCAGTCTATCAAAGACATATAGATATAACTTTGGTTCTTGCACGACAGCAGGCTGTAACTGAGTAAACTCACTGTTTGTGTTGACTTCACAGTGAGCTCTGTGAGGAGCAGGGCAGGGCCCATCCTCTGATTCATTTTAGAGGGTGCATGTATGTTTGAGTGTGAAAGTATGGTAAAGACATGTTATCAGACATTAAAAGTTCTCCAGTAAGATCAGGCAAAGGTCAGTCTCTCCACCTCAGACACACACAGAGTCACAGACGATGCATAGAGCTACAACAGGAAAAATGTGCTTCAGTGTTGAACTCTCCATCCCTTCTTCATACTGTCTGTGTTTTCTATGTCCAGCTGATTCTGAGTGTTGATTGTAGTTTTCAAAATAGTTGAAACATTGAGGACAAATGCTCAAACTGATAAATACAATGATGATTTTAAAATTGTTTTAGGAAAAGTGGACAACAGCAATGCTAAAGTATTTTCACTGTTGTTTTTACCATAAAGACTGACCATTGTTTTATCCATTATTTATCCATTATGTATTTTAATTGGCATTTAAAGGGTTAAAATAAAATAAATAATTAAATATTTGGTATTTTTTATTAGAACTGAAGTTGACTGAATGATTTGAGCAAAAAAGTAGAAAAAAATATTTATCTGTTATGTTTCTATAGCAGCTTTGGGAGAGGACAAAATTGTCCTAGGCTAACCACAAAGGGAAGTATATTATGAATTGGGCACTGCAAAAAAATTAACAATGCATGAAAATCAATTTTGTTATTGATGTTAAGTATATTTAAGCCTGATCTTTGAAAAAAATCTTCAGGCCTTCAACATTTATAATATTGATAATAACTCACTTTTTGTGTTTTTTTTTCATTAAAATTTGTACTTCATGTAATCAAGTTGGCATTTAAAGGGTTAAAATAAAATAAATAATTCAATATTTGGTATTTTTGCTTAGAACTGAAGTTGACTGAATGATTTGAGCAAGAAAAGTAAAAAAAAAAAAAAATATCTGTTATGCTTCTATAGCAGCTTTGGGAGAGGACAAAAATGTCCTCTGATAACCTCAAAGGGTAGTAAATTGAAGCAACCCACAAGGGTTAATCAACAGTGGTCTCCGAATGCCTTATTTATTTATTTGTTTGTTTCTTTGTGGCTTTTAGTATAAATATATATGTAGAGAGAGACATCTCTCTCAAGTCCCATGCTTTATTTTGAAAACCCAAAGTTGATACACTCTTTGTATCTTGGCGCCGACTTTCCTGTCACACTCCCGATCTGCTCCAAGCGGGTAGCACTTCTGTTGCAGTACTTGTTTTGCATGTGTTTTCCCTATAACTTCCGGCGTGTTTCTGCTCTTGCAGCTTCATTTCAAGCCTGCTGCATGTTTTTGCCCTAAATGTGTTTTCCCTCATTACTTGCTACGTGTTTCTGCTCTGCATGTGTTTTCCCTTATTACTTGCTATTTGGCCTTGTCGCCCACAGGAACAACAAAGCCCTTGTCCGTACAGGAAAGCAGACCTTCTCCTCTGTCTTAGTCAGATAGATAGATAGATATACAGTTGCAAGCAAAAAGTACAGTATGTGAACTCTTTGGGATAACTTGGATTTCTGCATAAATTGGTCATAAAATATGTTCTGATCTTCATCTAAGTCACATCACTAGACAAAAACAGTCTGCTTAAGCTAATACCGCACAAAAATTACAAGTTTTCATGTTTTTATTGAACACCACATGTAAGCATTCACAGTGCAGGGTGGAAAAAGCATGTAAACCTTTGGATTTAATAACTGGTTGACCCTCCTTTGGCAGCAATAACCTCAACCAAACGTTTCCTGTAGTTGTAGATCGGACCTGTACAACGGTCAGGAGTTATTTGGACCATTCTGCTGTACAAAACTGTTTCAGTTAAGCAATATTCCTGGGATGTCTGGTGTGAATCGCCTTCTTGAGGTCATGCCACCGCATCTCAATTGGGTTGAGATCAGGACTCTGACTTGGCCAGTCCAGAAGCTGTATTTTCTTCTGCTGAAGGCATTCCATTGTTGATTTACTTCTATGCTTTGGGTCGTTGTCCTGTTGCATCACCCATCCTCTGTTGAGCTTCAGTTGGCAGACAGATGGTCTTAAGTTTTCCTGCAAAATGGCTTGATAAACTTTGGAACTCATTTTTCCGTCGATGACAGCAATCCATCCAGACCCTGAGGCAGCAAAGCAGCCCCAAACCATAATGCTTCCTCCACCATATTTTACAGTTGGATGAGGTTTTGATATTGGTGTGCTGTGCCTTTTTTCTCCACACATAGAGTTGTATGTTCCTTCAAAACAACTCAGTTTTGGTTTCATCTGTCCATGGAATATTTTGCCAGTAGTGCTGTGGAACATCCAGGTGGTCTTTTGCAAACTTCAACTTTTTTTTTGGACAGCAATGGCTTCCTCTGTGGTGTCCTCCCGTGAACTCCATTCTTGTGTAATGTTTTACGTATTGTAGATTTGTCAACAATAATGTTAACATGTGCCAGGGATTTCTGTAAGTCTTCAGCTGACATTCTAAGATTCTTCTTCACCTTGTTGAGCATTTTGCGCTGTGCTTTCACAGTCATCTTTACGAACACACAGCGGGGTCCTCAGTGATGAGGTTGGCTTTCCTCATCACTGAGCAACTGCACAGTTCAGACAGGGGGGCTTGGGCTGTTTGGGTGATTTTGCTGGCGAGTTTCGTTTGGTTTCTGATGGTTAGAAAATTTAACCAGGTTGAGATGTTATAGGTGATGATGGATTCAATGAGTGATTTGTAAATGAGAGTTAAAATGATTTTTTGCTGATGTTCAAAGACCTGAGCTTCCTGAGCAGGTGGAGGCACTGTTGGGCCTTTTTGTTTACAGCGTCCACATGAGGTCCAAAGGACAGGCAGGTGTCCATCTCCATCCCAAGGTACTTAAAAGCCTCCACCTGCTTCACATCCAGACTGTGGATCTGTAGGGCTTCAAACAGGCCAGTGTTTTTTCTTGAAGGTCCGCAGTAGAGCTCCTTGGTTTTTATTATGTTGACCTCTTGTGAGGTCTTAGAGTTTTTGACTGATGTTTGTGATGTTTCTATCCCAAGCCACAGATGCTTAGGGCAGAATAACGTCCTGGTCAAAGGCTGAACAATGTCTTCATCCGATTAAGTCCTCCTTCTCTCTCTCTCTCCACACACTATCGTCTAATCAGTGATGAGTGATGTGTCCCACCTCTTCTGTTAGCTTTATGTCATTGTGTTTAGTTCTTTGCTGTGGTGTTTAGTTCTTTGCAATAGTTTTTAGGTATTTGCAATAGTATTTAGGTATTTCCTGTCATGTTTAGTTATTTGGTGAAGTGTTTTTTAATTTGCTGTTGTGTTTAGTTATTTGACCTTGTGTTAACTGTATATAACATATTTTCCAGACAATAAGCTGCTCTGCCGGTTTATAGTCTGGTGAAAATCATCCTTAGGCCCTTTTCTTTGGCATTTTTTGTCCCCGTGTCCAGTGATGTATAATCAAACACCCTCACTTTTCTCACCCAGCGCCAGGTCAGTACATAATACTTGTCAGTTGGCCTGCCTCACAAGTTTCCTCCGTTCTTGACGGTTGCAATCCGTTCGAGGCAGGTCATGCTTTTCATGTGCACTGTTTCTTTTACACCACCGGCTCGCAGTGCCTGTCATGGAAACCCTTGTTGTTACACTAGGGACTGGCGGAAACTGCTAATTAGTACCTCCCTGGTGTCATATGCCCCCCAAAGGTTGCAGGTCTCCCATGCACCAAACCCAGGTTGACATCAGGTTGGAACAAGCTGCTACACCTCGACAAGGTTACACAGTTCCTTGTTCAGGTGGGATGCAGGCCCCCAGAACCGTAGCAGGTATAATCAAACAAATGTTTGTAATTTCTAACTAACTTGCAGAGTTTCTCCTCTAAAAGTTCTGCCATTATTATTTATTCTTCATGTCTTACTAAACCTATGTAATAATGAGTAGTACCAGCAACACTGCCCCATGGATTCTAGTGGTACTGCTCCATTTGGCCTGTTTCTGTAAGCTTTATGGAAACATTTAGAAATAAGGATGAAAAAAATGCAGAGCATGAACAGGAGACTCCGTCTGTAGCCGCATCAGTCTTTAACATTGAGCATTAATGGGGCGATAACAAGTCTCTCCCGGCAGCACATTGTTCAAGCACCCATCTGTGGACTTGTTCCTCAAGTTCTGGCCATCTAGCTTCAGCCTACAATTAGTTTTGTTCATTTCCATTTCATTTCATTGGAGGAAGAGCAACCTCTGCTTTTCACCAGTCCCTCACAAGTTTCTCACTCACTCCAAACTTTATTAATGCTCGATTACCGCTGCATATTTTACTACCCACAGTTTTTGTTAAAATATACCTTCATTTTGGGGGCATATTGTTATGTCTAGGTCAGCCTGGAGTGCCATCTTGTGGCTGTAGATGGTAATGTTTACTCCATGGTTCATGTCTGTCAGTATTTTTAATGATGCATATTTTGATATACAAGTTGCACCTGACTATAAGTTGCAGTGGGCCAAACTATGAAAAAACGCACCGTACCGCACTGCATCGTGGTTTTGAATCATACCGTGGAGCACTTCACTCCCATTCTAGTATATCAGAGCAATTCCACTATTGCACTCTGGCATGCCATTACAGTGTTGCTGAAGTGCCGGTGCACGCCCAGGCACTGGAGATTCGCTTCAGGTCTTTTTTCTGCATGGCCACTTCATAAACCTCATAAATTCACTGTCTGAGAAAGCACCAAGAAGGAAGTCAACATGTAGAGTATCTGGAACTTTCAAAGTAAAACAATGCACAAAGTCCTGAATGTAAATATTCTCAATAGGTTGTCATTATGTTACAACTGGAGGCACGAGCTTCAGGTCAACAGTTGGTCAGAGGGTCCCAGAGGCAGTAAGCCACCATGGACAAAGAAAAGTGAATCGTAGAGGTACAGAAATATATAACATTCGAAATATGACACCAAACATCATTTCTACACGGATGTAGACAGAGAGTTTAATAAATCATGAAGCTGTATGGTTTGGACCCGCAAAGGGCCCTTAAAAAAGTGAATTGAGGTGTTGTTCATTTCTTTTCTCAGCTTATAACATATTTTGTTAACGTGTGACATCGCTATCCTCATGTGAGCTTGTGGCTCCCTCCTAAAGGGCTGCAGTGTGGCGCGGTGCTTTCAGTGAATCTTGTCAGTCGGAGCAAGACTGATGCAATGCGTGGCACAGCGCTTTCGCGGTATGTGGAACTTGGGGGCTATTGTCTAGAAAGTACAGTAAATGGTAAATGGTAAATGGACTTGAGCTTATATAGCGCTCGCTTTTCTAGTCTTTTGACTACTCAAAGCTGCTTTACACCGCAGATCACACCTACCCATTCACACCCATTCGCACTCACATTCACTCACTGATGGTTCTGAGTTTCTATGTTAGTTATCCATCAGTATCTCTAACACATTCACACCCTTTCAAGCCCATTTACACTCCACTGACGCAGCAGTGGGAGCAACTTGGGGTTAAGTGTCTTGCCCAAGGACACATCGCCATGTGTCGCCCGGAGCTGGGCTTGAACCTGCAACCTCCCGATCACTGACCAAACGCACTATCCAACTGCACCACGGACGCCCCAGTAACTGTTCAGCTCTTCAATAAAGGGTTTGTTTTGTTACATTTTAGATCATCTCATGTTTCTCCTCCTGACCCTGACTCTTTGATTGGTTCTTGAATTGGTCCTCTTTTTTTTTAGCAAAACTGGTGTGGTTTTTTAAACAGTGGATACTGGTAAAGTCATATTGATAAGCCAACACCAAACTTACAAGGCACAGTTTTGTTCCTGTACTCAAGTATGGTGCCAATGGTAACTGAATTAAGAGGAACTCTCGAACAAATTACCATCCCACATACACATCTGATGAGAAGTTCTTTTGGAAAATAAAATGCTTTACTAGCCAAACTGAACTTATTTAGGTTCACATGTAAAATGATGGTGACTTGCATCAATTTCATTCCTAAGTGTTGTTCTTTGTCAATTTACTAAAATTAAAACATATTTGAATGAAAAAAATGTGTGTTTTAATGTCTTTGGTAAACTAAATGCTAAAAACTGGACTGGATTGCATTGTAATTTTTAAATATTGTATAAAATGTTTTTTATTTTAGACTCCCTAAAGGGGGTGCTGGAGAGTGCCTCTGCTGGGGACTCCCTTGTTCTTCTGGGGGACTTCAACGCTGACATCGGAAATGACAGTGTGACCTGGAGGGGTGTGATTGGGAGGAAAAGCCCCCTCGATCTGAACCCAAGTGGTGCTTTGTTACTGAACTTCTGTGCTCGTCACAGATTGTACATAGCAAATACCATGTTCAAGCACAAGGGTTTCCATATGTGCACTTGGCAACAGGACACCATAGGCTGCTGTCTGATGATCGACTTTGTAGTCGTGTCATCAGACTTGCGGCCGCATGTCCTGAATACTCAGATGAAGAGAGGGGTGGAACTGTCCACTGGTGAGTCGGCTTCGAAGGTGGGGGAGGATGCCTGTCAGACCTGGCAGGCCCAAGATTGTTGTGCAGGTCTGCTGGGAATGTCTGGCAGAATCTCCCATTAGAAAGAGTTTCAACTCCCACCTCAGGGCGAAGTTCAACCATGTGATGGGGAAGCACGTGGAGCTACTGCCCCTCCGAGTTGAGAGGAGCCAGATGAGGTGACTCGGGCATCTGTTTAGGCCTCCTGGACGTCTCCCTGGTGAGGCATGTCCTACTGGAAGGCAGCTCCTGGGAAGACCCAGGACATCCTGGAGGGACTATGTCTTTCAGCTGGCTTGGGAATGCCTTTGGATCCCTGGGAAGAGCTGGACGATGTGGATGGAGCAAAGGGTAGTCTGGGCTTCCCTGCTCAGGCTGCTGACCCTGTGACTACAGATAAGTGGAAGGAGATGTATGGATGGGTGGATGGACTTGTGAAACTGATAAACATATTTTATTTATTTTATGTTTTACCTGGATCTTTTATTGACATGCTTAATCCTTGATGGTTTCTTCATATAAAGAGTTTTAATTTATTAAAGATTTTTGGAAGGCCTTTATGACTTTTATGGATAGAACAGCACAAGTGAGAACAAGCAAGAGGGAGATAAAGAGTGTGTGTGTGTGTGGAGATAACTAAAGTGAACAGCTGATTAGAGAGGCCTCTTATAGTTCAGTTTCCATGTCCACAGCATTCTAACAGCAGCAAATATCATAGGATATTTAAGCAGCAAAACTGTATAAAAAACTTGACATTACAGAGATAAACTATCCATAAATGCTAACACAGCTTTGAGGATGCAACTTTTTCCCACCCTTCCAGACAACAAAATGTCACGCTGTCAGCCATCTGTTTGGTCAATCGTGACACTTGATCCGAGTCTTGAATCAGTTAATTTCTCTATTTCTCTGATCCAGTTACCAAAAAAGAAAAACCATCTTAACCAATTAATCATTGACCATACTACCAGTTGTTGAAAGACACAATTGGTTAATCAAATAATGCACTATTGACATAAAGTTTACATCACTTCATTTGATCTTGATGTGTGTGATTGACAATATACATGGGTGTTAAATAATCTCTTAACCAGATATAAATGCAATTAGGATGACTTAAGAGGTTATGACATTCTTTCTATGTCAACTCATCCGGAAAATAATATACTGTAGGTAATGCTGAGTTCCAGGCCTGTAACTTGAAAATTTCCCAGTTCTGACCCGAAAGCATTCAAGGCAAAATATGACTTCAGATGCACAAGGAATTCTGGTGTGTAAATTAACCAACATGGTAGGCATTATAAGACTTATGTTTTATAAACTAACTCATTTGAGTGAAACAGAAGTGGAGAAATGGCACATGAGGTAACAGAAGCTTATACTTGACAGTTTTTGTCATTATTAAGAGGCCGCCATATTGTTTAGGCAGTGATATGACGTCACAAGTCCTAACTTGGAGTACACTGATCTGGTACAAGGTCACCGGTTGGAAGTTACGAGTTCGACTGCCCTTCCAGGGCACTTTCACGAGTTACAGGTGGGAAAAACAATAGTTACGGGTTGCCTGGAATGCAGCATAATATAAGCCTACTTCTTAAAATTATGTACATTCATATGACAATAAAAGCTGTCTATCTGTTGACCGGCAAAGCTGACAATTTTATTGCTTTATTTAAGTTGTATTGCACATGTACATCTTCAGCATTGTCCAAACCACAAAATATCTCCTATGACCCAGCTGTTGGTAATGACCCAGTCTCTGGCAATCATGGCAATTATTCTCCAAAGCCATTTGCACACATTACAAATTTAAATCTTGCTGCAGATGTTTGACAAATTAAGAGAAACAGGCCATTTAGGTGCAGAAGCTTAACTGCTGTTGTGTTACAGAAATGTTATAAATGCTTAATGTCTTCCCCACTATCACAATGATGGGAAACGTGAAAATTGTGAGGATTTTTTTGGAAAAGCCTTTTTTAGACTCAGTTGGTAAAACAACACCAAGTGTCTTGAGGTATTTACTATCTTGAACAGGTGCTTATATTTTAAAATATTTTATTGTGTCACGTGATTTTGTGATGACTCATCAAAGAGAGCGGTATTTAAAGGATGGTGAACTGTCTTGTCTTCAGAGGGCATCTCTCCAGGTCTCCTCTTCATGCTGCATATTTCTGAGATTAAGGAATTGTGATCCATAACACTGTGCAATTGCATTGCACTAGCAATTCTTCTGATTATGGAATGATTATAATTTACACAATAATAACATATTATATCCAGGTAATGACTCTGTACGTGAAAATATTTTTTATATCTAGCTAGAAGTTGCTTTTTTATTTTAGATTATACCTTTCCCCCTTTACATTCTTGCTCAGTATCATTAAATACAAAGTTCTTTCATATGATTCACGCTCATTATTTGGACCAAATTCAAACCAACCAAAAAACTATAACGACACTCATGATCATCAGGATTTCCTTTGTGAAAATGGGCCCTCATTGATACTGCCTTTCAAATTCACAGCCTAACATGATCATCTTTCTCTTTATCTTAGTGTCAGCCTGAAGAGTCACTTATATGCCTTTATACGCCACAGAATTACAGAGAAACATCAGGCCTCTTTAGCAAATCAAGTTTTACATCACATTGACCCTTCTGACAGTGTAAACGTTATCACTGCGCTGTGAAGCCTTGCGCACTTTAAACCAACTGAATATTCACAATTTTAATTAATCCCAAGTGGAAAAAAGGCGAAGTTTGCACCAAATCTGTGTAATAAATGGTATCAACCCAGAAACAGCTGCAGCAACATCATAGACATTACAAGCATATCAATGATCATCATATACTGTGCCTCACTATGATGTTGTCACACCTTATACACACATTTTTTAAAAAATGTTTATGAGTGTCCAAAGAAAACATGATGACTGACTAAAACTCATTGTTGCCATGGTGCTGTAAACAAACAGCTGCCTATCAAGTAGCTCTTCAGGTTTAGCTTTCTTTTTAGATTTTTTTTTTCAGACTTTTTACCATATTTAAATACAGTTTTAGCTTTTTTCATCCTCTTTATCTCTTCCCTTCCTATGGAGACATTTTTAGTTTTAGTTTTTGTTGCTGTTTTTAAACAAATCTGATGGAAATGTCAACTGACAATGGCTACAGAGAGGCAGTTCCAGTGCTATCGGGAGACAATTTTTCATCCATTGCTACCAAGAGTTGCTCTCATCTCCTATTTAAGAGATGAACTGCTGGCTCTGAGAACAGAGGGACAAGCTGTGATAAGACACCCCAGCTCAGTTGAGGAGGATGTTAGGCTGGGGCTATGCTAAAGGCTAGGCTATCAGAGAATCAGAGGAGACACAAACCATTAATTCCCTTCTTGGACAACCAGTGGATTTACCATGAGAGCAGCTTGTTCATCTTCATGGAGAGGTGGCAAACCCACCTCGCACTGGACGCTAATGTGGACCTGCTGGGATGCACTGCTGTGAGAGCACCAGGTTGGCCCTACAAGGAACAACAGGACAACTGACTTAATGTAGTTAATGTGAGGGATGCATACAAAGTCACACTTTTCCCTCCTCTATGGAAGTCTGACCACAACCCGGTCCACCTCCAGTCAGAGTACACCACCCTGGTCCAAAACAAGCTGGTAACCACTCGTTCCATCAGGAGGTGGTCCCCTGAAATGGAAAGTGCCCTCAGAGACTGTTTCAGCACCACGGTCTGGGATGAGATGATAAACCCCTATGGTGAGGACATGGAGGGACTGACACACTGACAGACTACCTCAACTTCTGTGCAGATGTGGTCTACCCTGCCATGACTGTCAGCTGTTACCCTTGTAACAAACCATGGGCAATGGAGGAAGTCAATGGAGGAGCATAAACAAGGGGGAGATGAAAGCAGCACAGCAGAAGGTTAAACCCTGTGTGAGGGAAGCAAAGGGCAACTACAAAAGAAATGTGGAGCAGAAGCTGGAGGAAAACGGCATGAGGGAGGTCCAGGATAGTGTATAAGCCATCGCAATTGCGCTTTGGCAAATTCCAGTCACGCTTTTTTATGATTTTCTTTCATCAGTGGCGTCCCACATTAAGTCAACTTTGGCTCAAATAGCGACGGATGGTGCAATCTGATTCTGATGTACCTTGACCTTGGAGTTCACCTCCAATCTCTTGGGAAGATGTTCTGGGCTCTTTGGTTGCCATTCGTATTATCAGTCTCTTCACTTTGTCATCAATTTTCCTTTTTCAGCCCACGTCTAGAGAGGCTCACTACAATCCTGTGGACCTTAAAGAGGTCATATCATGCTTGTTTCTCCTTTTCACTATGCCAGACTAGGATGCCTGTAAAGCATTTCTGCCCTCAGTACAAGTCATTTAGTTCCTTCATTGCCCCACAATAGCGTTCTCAATATCCTCATTTTAGGCCATTATCAAGCACTTGTTGAAACACTTGGTCTCAAGGATGACCTAAAGTTACCTCGCAACGTCACAGCCCTTTGTGGTCTGATTGGTCAATTCTATCGGGGGCTGAGCCAGCCTGTCCTTATTCTTCTACTGTATTTTCCACCAGGCTCAAAGCGGCGACCGCGTATTGAGTGCCCCTACAGGCCAGAGCTGGTAATGGGGGAGAGTGAGCGAGGGAGTTTTATACCCCTGCTGCTGGATGTGTTCCTCGGTGAGGGTTTGGGGCTAACGGACATCACAGAGGAGGAAGTGTTTTATCAGATTACTCCAATAAAAAGAAAGGTACCTCGTGTCATCATGACGTTTGAAATCTCGTGGACATCTCGCAATGACCTATTTTCAGAGGCATCAAATCACGTTCTAGGATATCAGAAAAAATACAATATCTCATTTTTTGAAAATTAAGGGGGTGTAAGGTCTTGTTTTCAAATTTATTATATTACATGTAAGTATTAAAGGAAAAGTTCGGTTCCTGCAGCTTTTACATTGTTTATAGAATGAAGAACAACAATATACTCACCCAGAAGGCTTTCCTGATGCAAACGGTGCTTCGGGAGATATTTAGATCCAAAATCGAGCAGCGGACACCGATATAATGGTAGCCTGTAGGGCATAGATCGCCGCTCCTAAAAACTGCATTAATCGTCCAAAAACTCATGTTTTTCACCAATATTCCATCATGATTCGCGCCGAATGGACCGCCATTGCAGCCTGTGTCTCTCCACACAGCGCTGTGTGGCTGAACTAACCTCTGAACTGACGAGTTTGTTTACATGCTCTTCGCGCATGCGCAGTACTCTCTGGAGCGTTGCGATCGCTTCCTCATTTCTATGAGCTCCTTATCTGTATACTGTGGCTCCAAACTGTAAGGACGTCCATCATATTCAAAGTCCTCCTCCACAACATCTTCATCCCATAGACATTCGTCCATTTCGCACAAAACTGGAAGAAGAAAGTTGATTTGTAGCTGCCGATCTTCCCCTGAAACTGCATGCGCAAAGGGCATGTAAACAGCTCGTCAGTTCAGCCACACAGCGCTGTGTGGAGAGACACAGGCTGCAATGGCGGTCCATTCAGCGCGAATCATGATGGAATATTGGTGAAAAACATGAGTTTTTGGACGATTAAAGCTGTGGTCTACGATTTGAAACCGCAGCCTGCCCCCCCTTCCCTCACCTCTCCCCCCCCGTGTTCCAAGATCCCGCCCCCAGCTCGTGTCGCCTCGCCTCTTATCAAGCCCCCTCGGACAGAGCTACGAGCGACTAGCACAATATATCAGCAGCAAACTCAATCAAAAACAGTTCAGCTCAACTGAAAGTATCAAACACGACAGACATCTCACTTATAACACACAGCAGTAGCCATTTCAATTGGACCGGCAGCAATGCGGGTCTGGCGCCGCCAGAGCGGAGCCGAGTGTGGGGGAGGACTTATCTTTCTCAGCCTGTCCTCCCCAGCTCAGCTTACAGTGCAAACGATTAGCGGCTAACAGGCTAACCCGCTCCCCTGCAAGTTATTAGCCCGTGCAGGCACAAACTAACCAGAGTTATTCAGCAGACATCTCCCACTGTAGTAAACAAAGCCATTACCTGATCAACCAGGGGCGAAACGGCCGATGCTGAAGGTCTGACGGCTGGCTGAGGCTATTCGTTAGCCGTTAGCTGTTAGCCGTTAGCCCGCTAACAGGCCTCAACCCGCGGGCAGAGCTCCGTTGGGCCCCGCGGGAGAGGGAGGCAGCTGCGGTCTCGGCGCTAGGCTTTTCCGGCTCCATGATAGTTCAGTAGCTAACGCTGCTAGCTGCTCACCGGAGGTGGAGGGGAGGAGACGGGACCATGACGCACTACGCATCGCATGACGATGCGTAGTGAGAGAGACAGGGGATTGGATGGACTCACGGACCAACTCACGGACCAATTAATAGTCGCAGGTTCTTAGGATTGATTGGTCAGCTAGTATGCAGCTTCTCAGCGGATATACTGAATGGATTATTTTCATTCTTTTTGGTCTTTATACTGTGTAGATAGGACCATAGGACCATAACAGCCTTATAAACGGTGTTATTAATATGTACAAAGCTTCCAAATCGTAGACCATAGCTTTAATGCAGTTTTTAGGAGCGGCGATCTATGCCCTATGGGCTACCATTATATCGGTGTCCGCTGCTCGATTTTGGATCTAAATATCTCCCGAAGCACCGTTTGCATCAGGAAAGCCTTCTGGGTGAGTATATTGTTGTTCTTCATTCTATAAACAATGTAAAAGCTGCAGGAACCAAACTTTTCCTTTAAATCATGCATCAGCATGATATGTCTCCTTTAAACTTCTGAATAGTCTGTGCAACTGTAGTCACCGGAACATCACACTGCAACAAGCATGGGATTTTTAACCCTTTGAATTTCAGTATTTTAACAGCAAACCACTGTTTTATCATAAAAAAACAAAAAAACATCAATAATTTCCAAAATAGACATTTAATGACTACTAGGTCATAATTTCTATTAGACCCTAGGATTGGTCGATGATTGGCAGAAAGACTGATTTTGATGCATTGTTCATTTTTCAGCAGTGTCAGATTGACACATAACCTAACACATTTGATCCTTGGGACCAAATCAGTCCCTTCCCTTAAAATGCAATAAAAATATTATTTATTAATATTTTTTCCTCTTTAACCCTCCTATTATCCTTAAATATTACTAACACATTTTACCCTTGGGGTCAATCTGACCCCAGGGATATCTGCCTCCAGAAAAATGATTTACAGAAAATTGTCCAAGTTTTTGTGTCAGGAACTTTGTTTATTTGTTGAATACATAAATAACCCCTTGATAAAGAAACCTTAACCTGTTCTCTAGCACCACCATCAGGCCAAACTTTTCAATCAGATATAATTTATCTTGAAAAGTTTTCATCCAAATCTTCTCAAATTTACTGACAACATTAATGACCACAAGAGTATGAACCCTATTGGTTTTGGTGATGATATGTCCTTTCCTGCAGCGCCACCATCAGGTCAAACTTTCAACTTTAGAGTCAGTGTACAGTTGTGCCCAAAAGTTTACACCTCCCAGCAGAATTTCTGATTATTTGGCCTTTTCTCAGAAAATATGAATGATAACACAAAAACCTTTCTGTCACTCATGGTTAGTGGTTGGGTGAAGACATTTATTGAAAAAAAGATTAGTTTACTCTTTTTAAATCATAATGACAACAGAAACTTCAATATTGACCCTGTTTACACGAAAGTTTACACCCCCTGGCAGTTTTGTCCTGATAAAATGCACAAAATTTGACACGAATGGGTTTGAATGTCTACTAAAGGTAACCATCCTTACCTGTGATCTATTAGCTTGTATTCACAGTGTGTGTTTAAAAGCTCAGTTTCTGAGCTCCTAACAGACATGTGCATCTTTCACTCAGTGCTGCATTGAAATTTCTGTGTCATGGGTAAAGCAAAAGAATGGTCAAAGGATCTGTGAGAAAAGGTAATCCAACTGTATAAAACAGGAAAAGGATTTAAAAAGATATCTAAGGAACTGAGGATACCAAGAAGCACTGTTAAAACTCTAATTAAGAAGTGGAGAGAGAGGGATTCTGTTGAAACCAAACCACGGTCAAGCAGACCAACAAAAATTTCAGCTCCAACTGCAAGGAAAATTGTTCGAGATGCAAAGAAAAAAACTCAAATAACTTCAGCTGAAATACAGGACTCTCTGAAAGAAATTGGGGTGGATGTTTCAAGATCCACAATAAGGAGACACTTGAAGGAACATGGGCTGCATGGTCGGGTCACCAGAAGAAAGCCATTTCTACGCAAATGCCACAAAATATCCCGCTTACAATCCAAACAGCACAGACAAGCCTCAAAACTTCTGGAACAAAGACTTTTGGAGTGATGAGACCAAAATTAAACTTTTTAGCCACAACCGTAAACGTTACATTTGGAGAGGAGTCAACGAGGCCCATAATGAAAGGTACACCATTCCTACTGTGAAACACGGAGGTGGATCACTGATGTTTTGGGGATGCGTGAGCTACAAAGGCACAGGAAAATTGGTCAAAATTGATGGAAGGATGAATGCAGCATGTTGTCAGAAAACACTGGAGGAAAATTTACAGTCATCGGCCCAGAAGCTGCGCATGGGACGTTCTTGGACGTTCCAACATGACGATGATCCAAAACACAAGGCCAAATCAACCTACCATTGGCTACAGCAGAATAAAGTGAAGGTTTTAAAGTGGCCATCTCAGTCTCCTGACCTCAATATCATTGAGCCACTCTTGGGAGATCTCAAACGTGCAGCTAATGCAAGACAACCAAAGCATTTACAGGAGCTGGAGGCTTTTTGAGAAGAGGAATGGGCAGTTTTACCATCTGAGAAAATAAAGACCCTCATCCACAACGACCACAAAAGACTTCAAGCTGTTATTGATGTTAAAGGAGGAAATACAAAGTATTAAAAACTGGGGGGTGTAAACTTTTGAACAGGGTCAATATTGAAGTTTCTGTTGTCATTATGATTTAAAAAGAATAAACTAATCTTTTTTTCAATAAATGTCTTCACCCAACCACAAACCATGAGTGACAGAAAGGTTTTTGTGTTATCATTCATATTTTCTGAGAAAAGGCCAAAAAATCAGAAATTCTGCTGGGGGGTGTAAACTTTTGGGCACAACTGTGTCTTTCAAATCTTTCATCCAAATCTTTTCTAATTGGGGTGCACATTCATGACTCTCACAGAATGAACCATATTGTTTGATGTTGGTACCCCCCCTTTCCTCTCATAAACATATTTATTTACTTATTTGTATCTACTCTTTTGTAACATATTTGTGGTCACTATTAAGTCTCACTCACCCCTCCTCTTTTGTTATCTGGGCTTGGGACCGGCAGTGGCAGAGTTAAAGAGGTTTTTTTGTTGTTGTTTTTTTATGATTTTTTATTTGTTTCTCTTTTTTTTTTTATTGTTTGTTTTTTTGTTTCTTTTTTGTGTGTTTGAGAGGGTTTATATGGGGGCCCTGAAGGTCAATGCGAATAAACATTTCAAAATACGCAAAAACATTTCACAATACCCAAAAACATTTATGAATGCACAAAAACATTAAAGAATGCACAAAAACATTTATGAATGCACAAAAACATTTAAGAATACGCAAAAACATTTATGAATGCACAAAAACATTGAAGAAAACGCAAAAACATTTAAGAATGCGCAAAAACATTTCACAATACGCAAAAACTGTTCACAAAACACAAAAACATTTCACAATCTGAAAAAACATTTCACAATCTGCAAAAACATTTCAGGGATCATGAAAAACATTTCAAGAAACCGCAAATGGTAGGTCCATGCTACTTGTCTCTGATTGGCTTAACTGAAACATCAGGCATCACTCTAACATCATTTCCTGTTTTCACTGGATAACTGCTACAGCACAGCTGGCTAATAAATTCAAGTGTATAGAGGATGGAAGAGGTGCTTGTCTTAAAAGAGCTAGTGTCTCTTTACACCAATATCTGGAGGCAGCAGCCTCTCTTTGGTTACCTGCCAACGGAGCAACGGTGGCCTGCCGGTGATATTAACTTTATACCGAGCTCCGGAGGCAGCAGCCTCTGTGTGGCTAGCCGCTGATGACCAGGCTCTGTTTGCAGTGTCTGACTGCGGTTAAGGCAGCTGTGGTTCGTGTTTGCTTGGTCAAATCACCCGCACGTCTTTTTCTAACGCGCAAATCTACAGATACTTACGGTGATCGCTGCTCTGAAGAGCTGGGGGGAGTGAATGTGGGTCGGACTTAAGTTTTAATGCACAGGTTCATCTGCTGATTAAATGATTCAGAGAATCAAATTGTTAGAGCACTGGTGAATATCATGTACAGTGACATACGCTGCACTGCCCAGTTTTGGGGACACTGGTATAAATGCCTTTTAAAAATGAATTGCTAGTCTACGTTTTTTATTGTTGTGTTGTTGTTGTTTTGTGTTATTTTTAACCTTTTTTTTTACATATGGACCTTGAGTCTGAAATAAAGCCTATCTATCTATCTATCTATCTATCTATCTATCTATCTATCTATCTATCTATCTATCTATCTATCCATCTATCCATCTATCCATCTATCCATCCATCCATCCATCCATCCATCCATCCATCCATCCATCCATCCATCCAGCCATCCCTCCAACCCTCCCTCCCTCCCTTCCGTCCTTCCTTCCTTTCTGGTTTCTTGAAATGTTTTTCATGATCCCTGAAATGTTTTTTCCGATTGTGAAATGTTTTTGTGTTTTGTGAAATGTTTTTGCGTATCGTGAAATGTTTTTGCGCATTCTTAAATGTTTTTGCGCATTCATAAATGTTTTTGCGTATTCTTAAATGTTTTGTGCATTCATAAATGTTTTTGCATATTCTACAATGTTTTTGAGCATCCATAAATGTCTTTGTGCATTCATAAATGTTTTTGCGCATTCTTAAATGTTTTTGTGCATTCATAAACATTTTTGCGTATTGTGAAATGTTTTTGTGTATTGTGAAATGTTTATTCGCATTGATCTTCAGGGCCACCGTAGGTTTACATGTTTGAAAATTGACCCATTTGTGAAACAGAAAATCATAATGAGAACATCAGTCAGATAGTCAGAACATGGAACAGTTCTTTATGGCAACAGTCAAGCTTCTAGTCTGCACTATTTTACACAGGATGTGCAGAGAGTGTGCGCATGCTCCTTGCAGACTCCCCCCATGTTCCCCCTCCCCCATGTTATGTATCAAATCAAAAGTATCAACTCTGCACCTGCAGGTGTGGGAATGTTAGGTCACACATGGGTCACACACAGACAGATAAGTTTTACACAGTTAAAACAGCTGGGGGTCAAATTGAACCCAGAGGAATACTGATGCATGCAATATGTGTATAACACAATGAAAAAATCATCATAATAATTTTATGCTAAATCAACAGTACCCATCAAATTAGGAAAAGTCATGAAATTTGAAGCCAAAAAAAAAGTCAACTATTATTTTTTGAATGATAAACATTGAATGGGGTCAAATTGACCCCAAGGATAATAAGAGGGTTAAGTGACTCAGTCTTTTAAAACTACTTAAGTCTGAAATATTCATATCAAGTTTTGATTACATAATGGGTTTTTTAACCCTCTAAATGCCAGTATGTTAACAGAAACCACTTTTTTATCATGGAAAAAAAGACATCAATAATTTCCAAGAAATACATTCAGAATACATACATACAGACACCTAAAGGACTGACAGATTGATGGCTCTTCCTCAATTCTGTGGGTGGTGGTGCATGACCGTTCTTAGTTGGTGGAGCGATTTGTCTGGTTAATTCCGATAATGAACAAGACTCCTGCTTGCTAACTAGTTATGTGGCCCTGTGTGGTCAGTGTCCAACTTCTTAGAGGGACAAGTGACATATAACCACAGCAGGTTTGTGATGCCCTTGGATGTCTGTGGCTGTACACGCGCCACACTGAGAGGATCAGCATGTCTATACCTTTTGCCGCGAGACGTGGGTAAGCCACTAAACCCAACTTGTGACAGGAATTGGGGATTGCAATAATTTTCTGTGAACAAGGAATTCCCAGTAAGCACAGGTCACAAGCTCTCATTGATTAAGTCCCTACCCTTGTACATACTGCCCGTCACTTATGGGGAGAGATTTATCCCAAAATAATGCACACAAATATATCCACAATTTTCACATGTATTTTTAAAGTTTGTGAGAGCATTTATCATGACTTATCATTTGTAAATCTTCAGTTGTGCTTGTGAATCATTTAAATTATGTTCATGGATCAACCAGCACGTGCATCCATTTTTGAGACGAACATAACACAGTTTCACAGAGATTCACAAACACACAGGCAGGGCTCGACAGTGCGAGGAGGTACTTGCATTTGCTACTAAAAATATTACAGTGTGAGTTGTGAGTTGCATGTGGTAGCACCAGTGCGACTATGAGAAATGACCATTCTAAACATGTTTTATTTTGTGTTGAATACGTTGGAAGTTGTGGCCGGTGGTATTCCTGATGAACGCAGCCTCAGCTGGAAACATGTTCAGCTTTGAAACGTTTGTTTTATTGACCTAACTCCGCCTCTAGCTAGCCTTCGGTACACCCGACATGCCTGGACCACCCTGCGCGAGGTACAGAGGCACATAAGCAGGCGCTCCCAAAGCCTCATCTCGACCAACCACAGCGCATCAGTGGGACTGGTTGCTGGGCAACATAGACTGACAGAACAGCGAGAGACATTTTAAACTATTTTAGAAGAAAGACCAAAAGAACAATAACCAAATAACTATGAAGTCTATCAGTTGTTATTTCAAAAGACCAACAAAACCAGAACTTGTGGACTCTGAATTGAGGCAAGAGGACAAAATGGAGCAAGGAGGCGAAATTGACGGCAAGGAAGAGTTAGTGTTAGCTTCAGATGCTGTGTCTCAAGACGCCAGAGACAGTTAATGATGCCGCTGCCGTTCCCACTCGTAAGAGGTACAAGTTTGATGCTGACTGGCAGAAAGCATTCCCATGGCTCTTTTCTGAGAACACATTGATGTATTGTAAGAACTGCATGGCGCATACGAAAACAACTAGAAAGACTGCCTGTCACTACGTCTCTTTGTTCTGATGCAGCAGCTCTGCATCAGTCTTGTCTTAAGTCCAAGCGTGAAGTCCACTCAAACCCTTCATTTAAACAGTTAGTATGATACACTCTCTCAAAAAAATTGATTTCAACCATTCAGTCCAAAAAGAAGTGAAACAAAAGCTGTACAATCTGAAAACACAGAAGTCCAGGCTACTTAATATTTCATGATTTATTGTTTTACACCATTCAACATTTTCTAAAGAAGCTGACTTTCTGTAAAAGTCACATAATTTTGCCATCTAAAAAAACTAAATATGGTTGTAATGTGGTTTTTTCCCAATGTTTCGGTCTCAGACTTTCACCAGGCAAACATTTGCCTAGTTTGGTTTAAATTAATTATGAAAAAACACATTTTAAAATGTTAAAGGTCAAATTAATCACCAAATTCTGCTTGTGTATTTGTGAAATTTACTCATTTAGTTCCAGTATTACACTTTCTGATTTATTGTCATTATCTGTCAGACTTGTTCGTCTGTGACTCTGTGGCCCTCAGTGTCTATAATGAAAATAAAGTTACATTTTTAGAGATGCATGATATTGGATTTTTTTTTCTCAGAAAAATACACTATTTGGTAACTTTTTATTGTGCTACCAAAAATATTTGTGTGCTACTAGATTTTTCAACTTGGTAGCCCCCGTGCTACTTGGGAATATGCTAAGTGTCAAGCAGGTTGAGAATATTCACATTTGAGGAGAGCCCCACCTCCTCCATCCACTAGGCAGCAGTGCTCTCTCTGTATAACAGTGGGCATCAATAGAAAATGGCCTGCTTCGGCTCTGTGCTGTTTAAGAAGAAGAAAAACACCTTCAAGAGCAGAAAAGCACCTCAACTCTTAAACAAAAGCAGAGTAACCTGGTCCACCAGTAGTCATTTCTGGCCCTCGCCATGCTCTGGAATCTGTCTTTTATTGTGTGTATAATATTCATTTTACTTAAAAGAACTTTGATGATCATTAACAGATGAACCTAAACGCACCAGGCGCAGAATTGCTGCAGCCTGCTGACACTTCCTCCTGCTGGGTAAAGTCAAGCAGGAGGCAAAATGCTGTAAGTGATGACTTGATGGCTTAGGGACCGTCAGCAATTCACCATAGCAAAAGAAAGCAGTGAAAGAAAACTCAGTAATGTAAAAATAAAGTACACAAGACCTTATGTTAATCATAATGAATGTCACAGTTTGTAAAAAAAAATCAATTAAGATATTCCACAGGACTTTTTTGATAAAAAAAAAAGCCAATGCAATCACATTTATGAGCTCTACTGTCATTTTCCCAAATATTTGGATGATTATCTCCTCCACCTTATACTACAGCTCTGAGCTCTTTCTTCTTAATGAAATAGGTTTAAACCCAATGTCTGGGATTTGTTTTAAATATTATTTTGCTGTTAATTTGATTAGCTTGATAGTTAATGTAGGAACCGTATGGGTCAATAAGCTTGAGAACTACTTTTTCTCTGCCTGTATAGCAGGAATTATGATTTTTTTTTTCAAAATACCATCAATACTGACTGGACATCCGCAAGAAAAGTTGTGGATTATAGGTACATGCCTTCCTTTTCTTTAAACTATGCCCAGAGACAATATATAGAATCTTAACCCAAAATGACATCCTCGGTCATTTAAGTGTAACATAGAGCGTTTTCAGACTTTTCACAAACTGTTTTGCACAAATGAGACTGCACCATTTGCAGGCCCTGACGTACTGCATGTGAATGCACAATTCCACACCTGCATTTACATTTATCAATGTATTATAAGATTATATAAGATAGAAGAAAATTGAAAAAATAAACTTAGAAAAAGAAGAGGATAACTGCTTTTAAGCTAAGTATGGGTTTGATGGTAAATGTAGGCTAAAGGAGTCTATAAAAGCAGACACTTATCTGTTGGCTTTTTGATGTTCATTCTGTGGGTGAAAATGTCAATCATTTCGGACATTTGGTAGTCTACATTTGCTTTAGAGCACTTGAAAGTTTCACACCACTTATCAAAAATTTGGTTTTAACTTTAGGAACTAAAAATAAAAAATAAGTTGTGTAGGAGCTACAGGGAAGTCATGTCCAGAGCTCCAATGGACATGGATGGGGAGCCCAACCCATATTTCTCTAAAAGACTTGTGGAGTACATGACAAAGAACCTGCTTCCCTATACTGGACTTTGGAGAGGGATTATACTTAGTAAGTTACGTAGATTTATTTTTTATTTCCTTAACTACCTGTTTTATGATTTTCTTAAAATTATCGTAATGTGCTTTCATCAAATAAAAGTGACACCCATAACAACATTTATTTCCATATGAAGGTGACTTTGGAAGGCAGGGCAGTGGACAAGCATATCAGAAGTCCACAAAGCAGCATGACGCCCTGAAAAACATTAAAAGACAAGTAATTTCAAGTGTTTCCTCAATGTGGATGTTTGTGTACATGATATTATGTTTGACAGCTTATTGAATTAATACTAAATTTTATTGTGTTGTTCCCTCCCAGAATATAACAGAGGACAATAAGACGTACTTTAACACTTGGCTGTATTTTGTCCCACCCACGGCACCATCTGATTGGCAACACGTTCTACATACAGAGGCATGGCAAAACAGCCAATCAGTAGTGAAAGCTGGGGCATGCAGAGTTCTGCTCACAGAAAAAAGAGGAGAGGAGGAAATGTTTTGCCGATGGAGAAAGCCCGGTAAAAACCTAACCCCCCAATTCCACACAGAGCAAACGCACTGCACACTGAAGCGCTGTGGTTTTGCACTGACCGACAAGATGGCGACATCACCCACTATGATGGTAAATGGGAGAGCCCGACTGAAATGGATTTTTTAAGCTGATGCTGATAACGAAATTTGGCAGAAAAAAATACATATTACTTATTAATAGATTGATGAATTTAAAAAAATTACATACAGGAAATATTTATTTTTAATTGGTCCCAAAACACTTACAACAATGAATTTATGAATTACAGACAGAATATTTTACTGTTTTACAAGTACTTTGTCCCTAAGGATTTGTTTAACTTTATGACAATTAAAAATTTTCAAGTCCAAAACCATACAGGAAAGCATTAAACCGCTGGGAAATTAATTATTTAACCTTAAAAAAAGAGTCACTCTGTGTCTTGTACGTTTTGTTGATGAAAATATTAAGAAGGTTGGTTACAGTACAGGCAGAACAACTTTTAAAAAATTGTTAACAGGTCATTGTGAGAGGAAAGTCACAACTGCTTTACAGTCCTTGAGTCCTCATTTATGCATCAGATGTGGGTTTTAGTGAAGGTAGAAGCAGAAACCAGCGCAAACCAAATGAATGCGCACTCTGCAATAACTAGGAGCGTAGAACAAGAAATCCCACATTCTGCTGTGAGCGACGGAGCCGTGGACAGACACAAGAGGGGTCAGCAGAATGTGGGATTTCTTGTGTTCTTTTTCCTTGTTCTACGCTCCTAGTTATTGCAGAGTGCGCATTCGTTTGGTTTGGTCAGCCGCGGCTCCCGTAGGCACCCGTAGGCACCCGTAAGTGTATCATAGAAATGCCAAGTAGTACTGTTTAGGCTATAAACATGTGCTAAATGATGTCGTTTTGAGTAAATGGTGGACGTTACCCGCTCAGGACACTTGGATTACAGCGCACGAGCAGTATGGAGGAATATTGCCGACTTTTTGTGGACTTTTAAGGACACTGTTCGTTCGGGCTCCTATCTAAGTCATGATATCAATGTCAGTGGACAGCGAGGATCCCCCCAGATCTCCGGCTGCATCCTAGATGTTCCAAAACTACTCCATAGTGTTGTTCAGCTTGGAGGTGAGTAGAAAATGAGGCCAAATCGTTGTTTGGGTGTAGTATTTCTTTAAACAGCAGATAACAAAATAGTTGTGTCGTATTTGCCAAGGCCCACAGCTTGCAAAAAGGATGGATAGTGGAAAAGATGCAGAAGGTTGATTTTTCTCTCAAATTTGGTGGAGAAAAAATAATGGTGTGGGGTTACATTCAGTATGGGGGTGTGTGAGAGATCTGCAGAGTGGATGGCAACATCAACAGCCTGAAGTATCAAGAAATTCTTGCTGCCCATTACATTCCAAACTACAAGAAAGGGCAAATCCTGCAGCAAGATGGCGCTCCTTCTCATACTTCAGCATCCATGTTGGAGATCCTGAAAGCAAAAAAGATCAATGTTCTCCAGGATTGGCCAATCCAGTCACCAGACATGAACATTATTGAGCATGTCTGGGTTAAGATGAAGGAGAATGCTTGGAAGATGAGACCGAAGAATTTTGGTGAACTCTGGGAGTCCTGCAAGATAGCTTTCTTTGCCACTCCAGATGACTTCATAACTATTTGAGTTATTGCACTGTGTATTCAAATAAAGTACATGTTTAATTTCTATATTACTGTTGAATGTGACAAGACTTTTGTCCAAGTGAAATCTGACCCTTCTGTCCGACTTAAATAATAAAATTCTATGAATGATATAAACTTTATTTTGGTACAATAGCCATTATCTTGAGCACTTTGCCTTTCATTTATGCCATTTCTTATTTCATTGATAAACTACAAGTCAAGTTGTTACCTGTTGTTCCTACAACTTGGATAAGGGGCAAGACTTCTGTCAGGGAATGTATGTGTATATATGTATCTATGCATGTATGTGTATCCATAAAATGAATAGTTTGTCTTCAGCCTGCTTTACTGTAGTGGCTTGAGATACACTTATGAAATGAACCTTTACAAATAAAGATTGATTGATTGTTTGAACTCAGCACCTCATATCATTTCAAGGACACCATCCACTCAGCACACCGTACCCACTCTGCAACAACTCCACTGGCTCCCCATCACATACCCCATTCAATACAAAATCCTACTCCACACATACAAAGCCATCCACAACCTTTTTCCGCCATAACTTTCTGACCTCATTTACATTTCTGTGACAGTTCATAGTTTTCTGTTAGGCATCCTTAAGCCAGGATCAGACTACATGATTTATTCACAATTATGATTCATCCTGATGGTCTGAGGGGTTTGTAGCCCATCGGCCATTAAAATTAGCTGTTCTATCTTGATGAGTGCATCATAATGATGACAATAACTAAAGATCAATCTTGGACACCAAATACTCCAAGACAGAAAGTCTAGCAGGTTCGACTTGTCGCCCTGCCTCCTACGACCTATTCCTCCACATCAGAGTCAATAACCAATAACAGCATAGAGAGCTTTGCATGTGCAACAATCAATTACGGGTTTGTACCCAACCTCTTGCTCAACAACACCTGGGATTTGCCCCTGCTCACCCTGGACCTAATAGGAATATTCTCCTTTGATGATGGATGTCAGTTCTTGATTTACTGAGCAGGAAAGTGGTGGATCCTCAATCTAGTTAGCTTTCAGTAGCTGTCATTTATTTGTGTTTCCTACATGAAACTTCTCACAACAAGATCTGCAGATTATTTGGAGCAACCATGTCATGATTTTTCGAATGAAACACTGGTTTCAAATTTTTCAAAAGCATTTTGGTGCTTGAGCATCACAGGACTTTTGCAAATTAGTCCAGTTAAACCAGAGAGAAGGAATAGATCTCGACAGCTGATATCTCAAAAATGTATAACTCGCACATACAGTTAAAACCTAAATGGATAATGCAGGCCCTCTAGTTACAATTATAACTGTCTCTACAGTGAGTCCGAAACCAGTTACAACTAATCAAATTATATTGATATTTACCTGTGTGCAACAGTATACATATTTTTGAACCTTTAAATTTGTTTGGTTACACTGTTCTTGCAGTTTTTTTTCTCTGGATCATATCTTGCTTTTTTAAGTACTTTTTTTGTTTGGTTATTTTTATTTTAGTTGTTTTCGTTCATGCTTATCTCTTTTTGAAAAATTAGAGATAAAATTAGCAACTCTTTATCTTCAGCTGAACCTGCCCTACCTCTAAATGTAGTAGTAGTTAGACCTGAGTTAGACAGTTTCTCTACGATTAGCCTTCAGGAGCTAAATTCTCTCGTCTTCCTCTAAATCATCAACCTGCCTTTTAGACCCAATTCCAACTAAACTGTTCAAGGAGGTCTTTCCTCTAGTTTGTCCATTGTTGCTGGAGACAGTAAATATATCGCTATCAACAGGCTACGTACCACAGTCTTTTAAAACAGCAGTAATCAAACCTCTCCTTAAAAAACCTAACCTCGATTCAGGAACATTAGCTAACTCCAGGCCTATTTCTGACCTTCCATTTGCCTCAAAGATCCTGGAGAAAGTAGTAGCTGATCAGCTAGGTGACTTCCTTCAAGACAATAGCCTGCTTGAGGACTTTCAGTCAGGATTTAGAGCTCATCACAGCACAGAGACTGCTCTAGTGAAAGTAACCAATGATCTACTTTCAGCTTCAGATGAAGGACTGCTCTCTGTTCGTGTTTTGTTAGATCTTAGTGCTGCTTTCGACACCATTGATCATGATGTTCTTATACAGAGATTGGAGTTGTTATTTGGGATTACAGGGACTGCCTTAAATTGGTTTAAGTCCTACTTATCTAATAGATATCAGTTTGTACATGTGAACAACAAATCCTCTGTGTACACTAAAGTAAGTTACGGGGTTCCTCAAGGTTCAGTGCTAGGTCCAATTCTCTTCTCTATATATATGCTTCCCCTTGGTGATATCATGAGGAAATACTCTGTCAATTTTCACTGCTACGCTGATGATACACAGCTTTATGTATCACTGAAGCCAGGTGAGGCAAACCACTTAGATAAACCAGATGCCTGTTTAAAGGACATCAGAACCTGGATGGCCAGAAATTTTCTTCTTCTTAACTCAGACACAATGGGCTCCATCTCTCTCTCTCTCAGCATCTGCTTTTGCCCCTTTTGTTTGCTCCTGTACTCGTCTCTGGCTCTTGTCTTGTAGGTGGCCTGGGATCCTTGGTGGAGACTGCCTGCTGCTGTGGAGTCATGGAGCCTCAAAACCACAATTATAAACATGACACATAGTTGGCCATTTTATTAGGAACACTCCATTCCCATTATCATCATAGCTGTTCATGTAGATGTTAGCATGATCTCCATATCCATGATAGTTACACCTACAGTATCTATTTTTTATTACCACATAGTCATGAAGTCCCTCTTGAAAATGGGATGTCACATCTCAAGAGGCCTTTAACACATTTATATTTAATGGAGACAAATATGGTTCGGATGCACTTGTGGTCTATGAGTTCGTCACTACCATAAATTCTTATTTTCAGTAAGAATATCATTGATTATACTCCTATAAAATGATCACCACAACCATTCAGACATGAGGACCTTCCTGAAAATGAGATGTAGCATCTCAAGAGGCTACCCTCTAATAAATCAGACGACAGGTCGATGGTACATGGATCTGTCCCTAACTTTAGTTCTTACTTTAGTCCACTTGTCTCCTCTTACCTCCCTTCCTTTGCCCTCACACCCATCACAGCATCGTGTGGATTTGCTGTTCATCATGAGACTGGGATCCACATTCAAGATTTCCTGCTGCTTAACAGAAGGTTTTTTCTTGCCGCCATGATGGAGGGATTCATGATTGGCTATATGGATTCATGTTGGGTGTTGGATGTATATATTTGTATATTTATGTATATGTGTATTTTATATGTATATATGTATCTATGCATATATGTGTATCCATAAAATGAAGAGCTTTATGCTCTATTGTAAAGTGTCTTGAGATAACACTTGTTATGAATTGGCGCTATACAAATAAAGATTGATTGATTGATTGATTGATTTGATTTATTATTGCCATTACTGCTGTAACAAAGCTATTTACCATGTTGAGGATTTTATTAAGCTTATTTTATTACTAGGCCAAATAATATTATACTTGGATACTAAGATAATTCAACTAGCTATTGTACATTTATTTCAATTTTGAGAAGATGCCCTACACCTGCTTCCTATACTCACTGTCAGTATTTTATGTTATACTCACTGCAATCAAATTAAAGAGAAAGTTACTGGATGTGAAAAGTATGTGAACAAGATACACATTACTTGGCAAATAGCCATTGCATTGATTTATGTTCTGAACCAGCTTTTATACTGAATCATCATCAAGGTGGAACATATAATTGACTCTCTCAGTTTGAGACCACAGTAATATCATGTCAACATTTGTTAAGAACTTGTTGAAATGGTTTAAGTGCTGCAGTGAAGCATGACATAGCAAAATGAAAGACAGTAAACACTGACATGATGGACCTTGAAATAATTCATTATCAGCTCAAAAACACTACTATCTATCTTCAGAAGGGTGGGTTAGTCATGTCACTCTCATTTTTTTATTGTAATTACCAAAGAAGTGGTCAAATCACCCTAAAAATGAGCAGTGTTTAAATGACACATGGCAGCAGCCTCACTCTCTGCCACTTGGGGGCAGCCGAGTGCTTCCACAGCTCAGAGCTCACCAAGCAAATCTTCTGAAGCTCCCAACAGCTGCTCCAAGCTAATGATGTGTACTCAGTGACCTCTGCAGGGGCGTGACATCACATTTCAGGATTTAATTTAGATTCCAGACAAATTTTCAGTGTGCAGACCAAAAATAGCTCGGCCTTTAATGAATCTTTTTTTTTAATTTGTCTAGCTCAGAACAGCCCGACACAATCAGAGGGAGACGATGAGAAACAATGATGTCATACTCGTCAGGATGCTTCAAAGCACCATATGCATGTAAAGAAATGCTGAAATTTAATCTTGCTGAGTGTGCAGGGTGTAAATTTGGAGCTGCTGCATGTGCACTACATCTGCATCCTGCTCTTCCTCTGATCAGAGACGATAAGATGCCTGAGGTTACAGAGGCTTCCTGGGAGGCCTCTGTAACCTCCCAGCATTGATGATCTTGTTGTAGGCTTCCTTTTGCATATACAGTGGGTACGTAAGTATTCAAACCCCTTACATTTTTCACAATTTGTTATATTGCAGCCATTTCCTAAATTCATTTAAATTCAATTTTTCCAGATTTTTTTTTTACAGAATTTTAACATTTTTTGAAGATTTATGAAAAAAACAACAACTGACATATTACATGGTCATAAGTATTCAGATCCTTTACTGTGACACTGTTTTTTTACTGAGGCATTGTCCATTGCTTCTAATCATCCTTGAGATGGGTCGTCATCCTTCATTTGAGTCAAGCTGTGTTTAATTGTATTGATTGGACTTGATTAGGAAAAGCACACACCTGTCTCTATAAGACCTTTCAGCTCACAGTGCATGTCAGAAGAAACTAGAGAATTTGCATTTCCTTGCAGCAAATGCGTTGAAATGCTGAGTCTGAATGCTGGAACTGTGAAATGAAATTTCTAAAGCCAGTGCAAATAAAGCTGAAAATGTGACATAAGCAGTTGGAAACAGTAAAACAAAGCTTACAACTGGCTATGCTAAATAAAAATGTTAAAAGTTGTGAAAGTAAGCTAGAAACTGAATAAAGGTGAGCCAAATTTGCATAAGGCCGCTGATATGTTTGCCCACCCTGGGGGACTTACAATTTCTAAAGAGGTAAATGGATAAGACCTAAAATGACAAAGACTGTAATCAGTAGCAGAAGTTTTAAATATGTTCTGAAATAAGCATACTAAAGAAAGAAATAGTGTATGGATACATTTCTGTTCATGTACATATGTGTATGTGTGAATAAATGATTATGGTCATTGGTCTATATATGCATTTGTACATGTATGTTTGTATGATGGATCTATGTAAATATCAGCGTATGTGCATATGTAAATGAAAAGGTATCTTTCATTATGGGTATATTTCTATTTATGTGTGTATGTCTGAAGAAAATGATGCATATGTATATATGTATGCATCTGTAAAATGACTGAGAGTGACATTAATGTGTTAAAGCAAAAATGCAGTATGTTGGTAAAACTATGCCAAATGTTTAGAGCTCAGAAGTTAAAGCAGTTTTAGCAGGACTGTATAAATCTCCCATTTATGTCAATGTAAAACATCAGCAGAAGAGTTAAAAATGTTCAAAAATAAGCATTATAAAGAAAAACAGTGAGAACTGATACATTTTTGTGGACATATGTTTGCATATGTGTGGATAAATAACTATGTTCAATATTCTATATTTGCATTGGTGCATGTATGTTTGTGTGATGTTATTTTTTATGTATTTATCAAAGTATGTGCATAAATGAAACGTTAGATTTCATTATGGGTATATGTCTGTTGATGTGTGTATGTCTGTCTAAAATGATGCATATTTATGTATGTATGTATTATGCATCTGTAAAATGAGTGAGAGATAAATGCATTTGTTAAAGCAAGAATGGAGTCTAGGCGTAAGTAGCCTATACCAAATCTGTAAAGCTTGAAACATGAAGCAGGTTCAGCAGAACTGCATAAATGTCCAATTCATTTCAATGTGAAAAATTCAAAGTATTTTTGTCTTTTAAAACTATTACAGTTAAGCATTTGAGAAAAAACAGGAGACTTCTGTTCAACATTCTGATTCGCGCAATTTTTTTCTCTGAACATTACGTGCAAGAGTCTGTGCATTGTGTTTTATTTTGAAACTTCCGGTCACTCCACATGGCGACTTCCTGTCTGGTACTTTCTTAACGACATTGAATTTACGATGTTTGGAAGTGGCCACGCTGGAAACAGACCTTTACGCGCACGTAGCGGGCACAGAGCTGTTACCATGCCCACTTCGTGTCTCACCAAAACCTCCGCTGAATGTCTCGGTTTCACGGAGGCTTTGTACGTCAGCTGCGGGTCTGTTCCTCAGTGCTGAGCTGAAGCCGCTAGCGCTAAGCTAAGCTAAGCTCCACCTTTCACAGTCAATGTATGCAGGAGCTGAGGGAAAAAAGCTGGGTACTTACGGGTAAACGAAGGCTCGCTGTGCCAAAACCGTGATAGATATCAGAAAAGGGATTAGACTGAGCATCCCAAGAACATGCTGAAGCTATGGGTGTAATTTTTATGTCCATAAAGTAAAGGATGTTGACATAGTGGCGAGTTAAAAATCGGCTTCAAAGTGAAGCGCCCAGCTGTCCGGAGGTGAATTTTTGCATTACCGCAGATGAGAAGATTTTGAGTCATACCGCAAAAGCTGAAGCTCACTGAGACAAAACGATGTCAGATTAAACTTTGAAGCGGATTTCATGTGTAAGAGGAGAAGGGTAGCGAGGTTTTGATGCATAAATCATGTCTGTGGAGGACGTTTTGACGAAGTTAGAACAGGATAATTCGGGGGGCGCTATGGAGCCTACGGGAGAGTAGACGTGTTCCCTCACCGCTCCGAGAGAATGTGACTAAACTACTTTTTAGGGGTACAATTTCCCATATTAGCGGCCTCATATGCCTTCTAACCAACTTCAGACTCTTTCTGGCTGAATGATTCTAAGTCCAAGCTGACCACAATGTCTAACTCCCGTCAAAAAGAATCCATGAGAGCAGGCCGCAAAGCACCGCAGCCAAGTGACCCGGCTTCCCCGAGGTCGGGGGACGCTAATGAAGCTAACACCCTCGATGCTACGCTGCTACAGTCCATGATTGACTCTCTGAGGAGCGACATATTTGAGAAGATTAACGGTCTGTCTACTAGCCTCCGAGCTGAAATTTCCTCTGTCAGGCAAGAACTAAAGAACTCTGTTGAACCACTTCAGCGCGCAGTTGATGCTCAAGAGGTGACATTACGTGAGCTGGAGCGAGCAGCTACCGAACACAATGCTAGGATAAGTGAGCTGGAGGCTATCATTAGCACGCTAACTAAACAAGCTACTCGTCTTGAAGATAAGTGCGAGGACCTTGAGGGTAGATCCAGAAGGAACAATATTAGAGTGCTTGGTGTTCCGGAGGGTGTGGAGGGACCCCGGCCCACTGATTTCATGGCTCAGTTTCTACAGGACCTGCTTGGACTGAACGAGAAACCTCTACTTGACCGTGCCCATCGATCACTCCGGGATAAACCCAAGGAGGGGAGCCCACCTCGGCCCTTCGTTGTGAGGGTTCACTTCTTTCACCTTCGGAATATGATTCTACAGCGGGCCAGTGAGACCTCTCCACTTCTGTACAAGGGCAAGAGGGTCTCTGTGTTTCCTGATTACACATCATCCGTTGCCAAGAAACGAGCGGCATTCAGCACGGTGAAACGTAATCTTCGCTCCTACCCAGATGAGGGGCTGGACGATTATGGTAAAAATAACAATCCCGATTATTTTAAGTGATATTGAAATCACAATTAATATACAAAATTATTCATTTATTTAAAAAATTTAGTATTGATTTAAACACAACTTTAAAGAACCAGCGAGTGGCACATACAGTATTATTGATCCACATAGGTCACACACACTTGCTGTGGCTGCACGTGGAACACAGAAGTGCTATGAAGCGCAGGAACTTGGATACACGGCACTCCACACTGTGTGGCATATTAATCGTTTTTCTTCGATTATAGTGTTTTTATGATTGTCTGATGGCAAAATTGAAATCACGATCAAAATCCGATTAATTGTCCAGCCCTACCCAGGTGTGAAGTTCGGTCTTCTCTACCCAGCGGTGCTGAAGGTCACCATGCCTGATGGATCAACACGCAGGTTTGAGGACCCTATCGCTGCCACTGACTTTATTAATAAACACTGCAAGTAGTTTACCCGTTCAATCCCAATGTTTGACAGATGTGGGATGATCATGCTGTAGTTTATTCCTCAGCGAGATTTTTGCCAGAGTATGAGCCGCTTTTCCTAGATGCCTTATCATATCCACCTGATTAGGTTGTAAAGTTGGTCCAGATGCTCAGGTAATTGAGTCTATGTTAAGTTACACTCTATTGAGTATTTTCTTTATTCCTCCAGGTTTATCTTTCAACCAAATATATATTTATACTTTCATAGTCCTGACATATAACTTAATTTAATTTTGTATTTTGTATATTATTATTTTATATTACTTACTCTCATTTTTTCTTCTTTTAAACATTACCTTTTTTTGATGATTATTGTTCCTTTTACCCGTATTCAGGGGATTGTACAATCTACATTTGGTTTCTTTTTCATAATTCACATTCTATCTCAGGTAACACGGTTAAGTTCTTGTCGGTGTTGCCATGGAGCGTTTTGGTGTATTTGAACTTTTTGAGGGTTTTGCATCCATCACAGTCGGGGAGATGGTTTTGCTGGGGTGGGATGGGGGCAGATATGCTTGTTTTTTGTTGTATTTGTCTTTTTTTTATTTTCCGGTTTACAGTTTTGTTGGTCTATGCAATCCTTTAACTTGCTGTGTGGTCAGTCCGCCGATCAATGTCTATACCACTGATACTTCTGTAACTTCATCTATAAATCTTGTATGGTACAATCTAGTTTAATACAACACCCTGATAGCAACGTGATAAAGTTCGCTAGTTTGAACTGCAAAGGATTAAACTCCCCTGCTAAACGCAGCAAGGTTCTACATCACCTTCAGCGGCTGAAAGCCCAAGTAATATATCTCCAAGAAACTCACTTTAAACCATCTGTTTACTCAAGAATTAAGAGTGGGTGGCTTGGTCAATCTTACTATTCATCATTCCATAGTAAATCTAGAGGGGTCGCGATTTTAATACATAAAACGGTCTCCTTTATATGTTCTAATGTGATCTCCGACCCGGGTGGCAGATTTTTAATTGTTACTGGTAAGATGTTTGACAACCCTGTTCTACTGGTGAACATATATGTCCCCAACTGGGACAATCCTGATTTTTTCCGGCAGCTGTTTTCTGACCCTCCTGATATGTCATCTCATTTCCTTATTCTAGGAGGAGACTTTAATTGTTGGCTTAACCCCGATCTTGATCGTTCTTCAATGGTGACCACCACCCCCTCGAGATCAGCTCGAACAATTAAGACCTTTATGAATGAATTTGCAATCTCTGATCCTTGGCGTTTTTTTAATCCCTCCGGTAAAGTATTCTCCTTTTTCTCCCATGTCCACTCGAATAGATTACTTCCTGGTGGATAATAGATTACTCTCCTCCGTGAGCTCATGCTCTTATGAGCCTATAGTTATCTCTGATCACTCCCCGGTCATTATGAATGTCCAGTTCAAAGGAATTGCTCACACACAAACCCCATGGCGCTTTAACACACGTTTACTCTCGGATGAAAACTTTGTAGAGCAGATTTCCAATCAGGTTGACTTATTTTTGAGTACAAACAAAACCTCTGAAATCTCGGCCTCTGTATTATGGGAAACTCTGAAAGCGTACATTAGAGGGCATATAATCTCTTTTGTAAGTTATGAGAGGAAACAAAAAAGGAAAAGATTAGATGACCTAACCAAACATATAGCCCAACTTGACAGTTTATATGCCTCATCTCCAACCCCAGATCTGTATAAGGAAAGTCTTTCTCTCCAATCAGAATTTAATACACTGACTACAGATCACGCTGTTGAATTACTTCTTAGATCCAGAAGTAATTACTATGAACAGGGTGACAAAGCTAGCAAGCTGCTGGCCCACCAGCTGCGACAATCTACATCTTCTCACCAAATTCCCCAAATTAAAACAGCTGTTGAGATTACCTTAGACCCCACTAAGATTAATGATGAATTTAAATGTTTTTACTCCTCATTATATACATCTGAAACAAACCCTGACACACAAGACTTTGATAATTTCTTTAATATGCTCCAAATTCCTCAGGTTCATTCTGACAAGGTTGAAGAGTTGGAAAGGCCAATAACCACTGATGAACTGTTGACTGCCATGGCATCAATACAAACTGGCAAATGCCCAGGACCAGACGGCTACCCAATAGAACTTTACAAGAAATTTCAGCACAAATTAGCCCCTATTTTGATTGATATGTTTAATGAATCATTTAAATCTTCTAATTTACCCCCTACTCTTAATCAAGCTTCCATTTCCCTTATCCTCAAAAAGAACAAAGACCCTCTTGTCTGTTCCTCCTACCGGCCAATCAGTTTGTTAAATGTTGACTTTAAGCTACTTTCTAAAATGCTAGCCTTACGATTAGAAACTGTGCTGCCAACTATAATTAATCCATTCCAAACGGGATTTATTAAAGAAAGACATTCTTTTTTTAACTTAAGACAACTCTTTAATACAATTTATGATCATATTTCGTCCTCTGTTCCAGAAGCTGTCATCTCATTAGACGCTGAAAAGGCCTTTGATCGCGTGGAGTGGAGGTACCTATTTTATACTCTTGAGAAGTTTGGCTTTGGCAAAAACTTTGTGGCATGGGTGAAACTACTATACTCATCCCCTGTAGCAGCGGTGAGGACTAACAACATCCAGTCATCATTCTTTCTACTTCAGCGCTCCACTCGCCAAGGTTGTCCCGTGAGCCCTCTCTTGTTTTCCTTGGTCATCGAGCCCCTCTCCATTGCTCTTCGTTGTGATCCCCGTATTACAGGCATTCTTAGGAATGGTGTGGAACAGAGAGTCGCTCTCCATGCGGACGATTTTCTCCTCTACATTTCTAATTTTTCTGTCGCCATTCCTGCAGCTATTGCCATTTTTGACTCATTTGGTGCCATATCAGGTTACAAATTGAATTTAAATAAGAGTGAATTATTTCCTTTAAATAATCTAACAGAAGAGTTTCCTCTCCTTAGTTTGCCATTCAAAATTGCAGAGCGCAGTTTTACATATTTAGGGGTTCAAGTAACTAAAAAATTTAAAGATCTTTACAAAGCTAATTTTATCCCCCTTTTGGCTCGACTACAAGAAGATTTTGATCGTTGGTCGGTGCTGAATTTGTCCCTGGCGGCTCGAATTAATTCTGTCAGAATGAACACCCTACCAAAATTTTTATATCTGTTTCAATTAGGGCTGTAAAGTCCAAGTCGATTGGTCGACTAATTGGTCGATGCGTGCTCAGTCGACCAAAATTCTGATTGGTCGACCAAATGTGTCACCCCCCCCCCCCCAGTTCATTTCATCAGAAGAAACGTATCAAGTGAAATGGGGTTATTTTCTGAGCACCCCCATCATGTCTTAGAACACCATTTTAATGTATTTATCATTCATTTCAATATTTTTATTCAACAACATTTCAATATTCTAGTCTAATAATCGTGTATTTGTTTTATGACTGTATGCGCTCTGCCCGCTGCCCGCACTGCAGCGGGCAGTCCGCGCTGGATTTTATGCCTCATATAAACACCCAAATGCAAAAACGACATCACAGAAGGAATTGGCAATTTATTTCCGAGGGTATGAGGCCCATTGGTGTCGTGGAAGGCCAAGAAAAACATTGAAACCTGGATATTCAGTGCCGGTGCGCCAGACAATTACGCACGTGCTCACGGCAAAATACGAGGGAGGAAAAAAGAAAGCTTCGGAGTTAATAGATAAAGATAACAGATGTGTACGTCTCTTCAAATGGAGTCCTATATGACAGTGACTGCCCATTTCATTGATGAAGACTGGAAAGCAAAGAGTCTTCTGCTTGAGAGAGGTAAAAAAGGAGAGACGGACACGGGAAGAAACATTGCTGCGGATTAAATGAACTTGCCAATGCCTCAAAGGTCGAGCAGACAAAAAAGTGTCTGTTGTAGTGAACAACGCGGCTAATATGGAACTCTGTATGGAAACACAAAGGAGTCCCATGAATGATTTAAGATGCAGGGTATTTGGAGGTGCGCCGGGCGCGCCGGGCACACTCCCGCCGTGGCTGCAGCGCGTCATGTTCTAGCGCATTTTAATAAGGGGCACAAAGCCAAAACTGGGCTAAAACAGAAGCAGAAGCAGGTGCTGATATAAGTTTAATCCAGAAGCAGCACGTCATTTTGTGGCGCATTTTAAAAAGGGACACAAAGCAGAAAAACTGGGCTAAAACAGTAGCAGGTGCTGATATAAGTTTACTGAGCCCGCGATTGGTCGATTTTTGGTGACAATTGCCGTGTTTTGGTCGACCTACAATTTCTTTGGTTGATTACAGCCCTAGTTTCAATGTATGCCTTTTTTTCTCTCTCAAAAGTTTTTCCGTAAAATCGATACTATTATCTTTGAATTTATTTGGAATAAAAGACCCCCAAGGATTCGCAAACAGTTTTTGCAGAGGCCAAAAACATCTGGAGGAATGGCCTTGCCAAACCTCAGATTTTATTACTGGGCAGCCAACCTCAGGATTATTCAATTTTGGTTACGAAGTGACTAATTTTCTTCTCTGTCTATTTGGCTTAAAATGGAGGCCGCTTCATGTAGCCCAGTGTCACTTTTAGCCTTAGCCCATGCCCCCATGTCTAGTTCTCCCTCTGCTTACACAAAGAACATTATTGTTAAAACGTCCTTAAGAATTTGGAATCAATTCAGACGCCATTTTGGGCTTCAAACATATTCTGTCCTTGCTCCAATAACTGCAAACCCCATTTTCCCTCCATCCCTGGTAGATGATGCATTCGTTGTCTGGTCTAATGCGGGCATTAAGTCATTTAAAGACTTGTACATTAATAATAATTTCGCTCCCTTTGACCAATTATCTAATAAATCTGGTTTGTCTAAACAACAATTTTTTAGGTTCTTACAGATCCGTAGTTTTGTTAATAGCAGATTTCCTCAGTTCCCTAAAATACCGACAGACTCGCCTCTGGACAAATTCCTGAAGCCAGTGCCTGCCCTTAAAGGAATGATATCTTACTTTTACACTCTTATTCAGTCTTTACATCTTATTTCTTTGAACTCAATTAAAGTACTCTGGGAAGTAGACCTGGGGGAGGATATATCAGAGGAACTTTGGGAGGAGGTCCTGGGTAGAGTCCATAAGTCTTTCATTTGTGTAAAAGATGGATTAGTACAGTGTAAAATCATTCATCGTGCACACCTCACAAAGGTCAGACTCTCTAAAATCTATCCGGATGTGGACCCAACTTGTGATAGGTGTCGTCAGGCTCCAGCAAGCCATGCACATATGTTTTGGTCTTGTCCAGTCTTACACCTATTCTGGAGAGAAATATTTGAAACTCTATCAAAGGTCACTCGTAAATTAATAGAGCCCAATCCGATGATTGCACTGTTTAGTGTGTGTCCATCCATAATTAAACCCTCCTCCTCAGAAGCTGCCCTTGTAGCCTTTGTTACTTTATTAGCGAGACGCATGATTTTGTTCAGATGGAAATCGCCAACTCCTCCTTCACACACATTATGGATAAAGGAAGCTCTTAATTTTGTAAAACTAGAAAAGATCAGATGTGTTTTGAGGGGTTCTTTAAGGAAATTTCACAAAACATGGGATCCCTTTTTTGCGTTTGTTCATGAATTGAACTTTTCAGTTATCCCTGAGTGATTTATAAGCTATCTTAGTAACATTATCTATGACATGATAGATCCCGGACTGACCAGCAGTAACTTACTTACGTATTTATTAATTCCTAAATCTATTTTTGTTATGACTGTTGCCTTTTTTTTTTTTTTTTTTTTTTTTTTTTTAGTAGTAGTTGTAGTAGTAGTAAGTATTATTATTTGATTTACAGTGATTTCTGTTTTTTTTTTGGAAATTCCTGTCATGCATTGTATTCTATTGATGTCTCTATCTCAGATTTAACTCCTTGACTGTCCCTTATTTTGTAGTCTTGTACTGTCTTTGTCTTCCTTTGTATTCATGAAAATGTTAATAAACAAAGATGAGATCTGAGATCACGTCACAATCGCTCTAAGACCATTGATTTCCTCACAACTTTGTTTTGCTTAAAAATTCATATTTAAAAAACTGAATAAGCCAGCAAAAAGCTGAAGATATGTAAAAATGGCTGAGAAGTCAGTGCAGCTTTTACAGTACGAATGAAGTCTGTAGGTGGAAACATGCCCAAGCTGTGGAGCTTCAAAGTTGCTGAAGTTTTCAGCAGAGCTGCGGAGATGTCCCATTGATTTCAATGTAAAAATACATGCCGAAATTATTTTTTACTGTAAAAAGTATAACTGTTAAACCTGTGAAAAATACAAGCGCACTTCTCATGAACATGCCGCTTGTCAATTTTTTTCTGTGAAAATCTGTGCAAATTTGAAGCCTGTGAAAGGTGGCAAACCTGAGGAATAAGAAAAAGAAGAAGAAAAAGAACAAAATGGAGGTTAGGGAGAACAATATGTTGAAATGCTGACTCAGCATTTCAACATAATGAGAAGCATGAGGTCGCAGGAACTGGCGAAAGAACTCAGAAACAGTATTGTGGGAAGGCACAGACCTGGCCAAGGCTACAAAATAATTTCTGCTGCACTTAAGGTTCCTGAGAGCACAGTGGCCTCCTTAATCCTGAATGGAAGAAGTTTGGGACAACAAGAACTCTTCCTAGACCTGGCTATCCGGCCAAACTGAGCAATCGGGGGAGAAGAGCCTTAGTGAGAGAGGTAAGGAAGAACCCAAAGATCACTGTAGCTGAACTCCAGAGATCCAGTGGGGAGACAGGAGAAAGTTCTTGTAAGTCAACCATCACTGCAGCCCTCCACCAGTCAGGGCTTTATGGCAGAGTGGCCCGACAGAAGCCTCTCCTCAGTGCAAGACACATGAAAACCCGCATAGAGTTCGCCAAAAACACAATTAGGACTCCCAGACCATGAGAAATAAGATTCTCTGGTCTGATGAGACCAAGATCAAACTTTTTGGCCTTAATTCTAAGAGGTATGTGTGGAGGAAACCAGGCACTGCTCATCACCTGCCCAATATAACCCCCACAGTGAAGCATGGTGGAGCAGCATCATGCTGTGGGTTGTTTTACAGCTGCAGGGACCGGACCACTGGTTGCAATTAAAGGAAAGATGAATGCGGCCAAATACAGAGATATTCTGGATGAAAATCTTTTCCAGAGTGCTCAGGATCTCAGACCGGTCCAAAGGTTCACCTTCCAACAAGACAATGATCCCAAGCACACAGCTAAAATAACGAAGGAGTGGCTTCAGAACAACTCTGTGACTGTTATCAAATGGCCCTGCCAGAGCCCTGACTTAAACCCAATTGAGCATCTCTGGAGAGACCTGTCCACCAACCTGTCCACCAACGTTCACCATCCAACATGACAGAACTGGAGAGGATCTGCAAGGAGGAATGGCATAGGATCCCCAAATCCAGGTGTTAGAAACTTGTTGGATCACTCCCAAGAAGACTCATGGCTGTATTACTTCAAAAGGGTGCTCCTACTCAGTACTGAGCAAAGGGTCTGAATACTTA
This sequence comes from Scarus forsteni, assembly GCA_036419115.1. Classification (NCBI taxonomy): domain Eukaryota; kingdom Metazoa; phylum Chordata; class Actinopteri; order Labriformes; family Labridae; genus Scarus; species Scarus forsteni. The sequence goes on from JAZDUH010000075.1 coordinate 1,199,334, forward strand.
TGACCATGTGATATTTCAGTTTTTCTTTTTAATAGATCTTCAAAAATTTCTACAATTCTGTTGTTGTTTTTTGGTCAACATGGGGTGCTTTGTGTACACTCATGAGGAAAAAAATGAATTTAAATGATTTTAGGAAATGGCTGCAATATGAAAAAATGTGAAAAATTTAAGGGGGTCTGAATACTTTCCATTCCGACTGTATATAATCATGAGTGAGGTTCCCTCTAAAGCCTATCAGTGTTACTGGGTCTGGTCGATAAGGGCCATTGATCAGGTTGTGGCATTTTAAAGGAGAAGGGAACATTTTTTAAATACTGACCAGCCATTTTATTAGGAGCACCCTGCTGGTCCCCCTTTTGCCCTCATAACTGCCTCCATTCTTTATGGCAGAGAATCAACAAGGTGCAGCAGTGTTGAGTGACTGGTCCCAATAGTATCAAAGCAGCAACCAGTCGCTGTAGATTTGTCAGCTCCAGAGTTATGATAAGAATCTCCAGCTGGACCACATCCTGAAGGTGCTCTATTTGGATTGATATCTGGTGAATGTGGAGGTCACTGGGGTGCAGTGAACTCATTGGCATGTTCAAGAAACAAGTTAGACATGATCTGATGTCTAACTTGTTTTAAGTGTTATCCTCCTGCAGCCATCAGGAGATGGGCACACTGTGGTCATAAAGGGGTGGATGTGGTCAGCAACAATACTCAGGTGGGCTGTGGGGTTTAAATGATGGTTAGTTGGCATCAACGGTTTAAAAGTGTGCCAAGAAAATACCCAAGAACCATTACACCACCAACAGCAGCCTGAACTGTTGGTACAAGGCAGAATGAATGGATGGAAAAGCACAACCAGACTTTGTCCAAAGTTAAAAACTCTTTGTTGAAATAAGCACGATGACCTTAAAACTGCTAAAGGTCATCGTGCTGAACCTTAACAATTGGACTTCATTCAGACATGAGTACCCTCCTGAAAATAAGATGTAGCATCTCAAGAAGCTAACTTCTAATAAATTTGTTCTCATCAGAAATAAATATGATGTTGACAGGTTTATGGTTCATGGATCTGTCACTAACTTTAGTTCTTACTTTAGTCCACTTGTCTCCGCTTACCTCCCTTCCTTTCAATCAATCAGTCTTTATTTGTATAGCGCCAATTAATAACAAGTGTTATCTCAAGATATTTTACAATAGAGCATAAAGCTCTTCATTTTATGGATACACATATATGCATAGATACATATGTACATATAAAAGTACACATATACATATATATATATACAAATATATACATCCAACACCCAACATGAATCCATTTAGCCAATCATGAATCCCTCCATCGTGGCGGCAAGAAAAAACCTTCTGTTAAGCAGCAGGAAATCTTGAATGTGGATCCCAGTCTCATGATGAACAGCAAATCCACACGATGCTGTGTTGGGTGTGAGGGCAAAGGAAGGGAGGTAAGAGGAGACAGGTGGACTAAAGCAAAAACTAAAGTTAGGGACAGATCCATGAACCATAGACCTGTCATCTGATTTATTAGAGGTTAGCTTCTCGAGATGCTACATCATTCAGGAGGGTCCTCATGTCTGAATAGTTGTGGTGATCATTTTATGGGAGTATAATCGATTATATTCTTAATGAAAATAAGAATTTATGGTCGTGATGAACTCATGGGTGCCCAGACCACAAGTGCATCCCTACCATATTTGTCTCCGTTAAGTATAAATGTATTAAAGAAAGGCCTCTTGAGATGTGACATCCCATTTTCAAAAGGGTCCCCATGACTATGTGGTGCTAAATATAGATACTATAGATGTATCAACCATGGATATGGAGATCATGCTAATATCCACGTTAACAGCTATAATGATAATGGGACTTGAATGTTCTTAATGAAATGGCCAAATATGTGTCATGTTTGTTATTGTAGTTATTGAGGCTTTGTGACTCCACAGCAGCAGAAAGTCTCCACCACAGATCCCAGGCCACCTACAAGACAAGAGCCAGAGAGGAGTACAGGAGCAAACAAAAGGGGCAAAAGCAGATGTGGAGAGAGAGCATGTGACAGAGAGAGATAGAGCCTAATGTGCCAGATCCTCCTCGGCAGTCCAAGCCTATTGCATCTTAACTACTGTATGAGTCTAATGGGGTTCTCAAGATAGCGGCTTGAACGGAGGTGGTGTTTAAGGGAGCTTCTGCGCCAATTCACTGACTTTTGCATTTTTACCCTAAAAGATATAACTCACTGCCTGCTGACATAGTTTCGTAGTGTATTATGAGCATCAACAGCTCGGTGAGCAAATCTGGCCAGCAAACGAACGAAGCTAACTCAAAAGCTAACAAGGTGTCGGCGCTGAAGCTAACGCTAACATTTTTGAACCAGCACTTTGGGAGGCAACCAGGGAGATTACCTCCAACATCACCAAGGCTATGGATGAAAAACTTGGGCCGCTTACACAACTTTTACAAGCACATCGTGAAGAGCTAGATGTCCAAGAGAGGCGGATAATGGAGGCAGAGGCGAGAATTTCAACCATGGAGGATGCTATCAAACCAGTTGACAGCAAGCTGGCAATGCTCGAGAAGCTGGTAGCCGAACTGAGTGAATGTGCCGGGGACTTGGAAAACCCAGGACGAAGGAAAAATGTACGCATCATCGGACTCCCTGAGGGGATGGAAGGCAATGACCCGACTCGGATTTTTGAGACCTGGCTCCCTGATACTCTGAAAACATAAAAACAAAGTCAGGCAAGCTGAAGCTGGAGAGGGCACACCGCTCGTTGGCACCGGAGCCTCACGTCAGCCAGAGACCGCGATCCGTGCTGGTAAGATTCCACAACTACCAAGACAAACAACGGGTGATGAATACTTCATGGGAGATGGGTAAAAGAAACCAAGCACTGAAACACAGAAATGCCACAGTGATGATTTTCCAGGATTTTTCTGCTGCGGTTCTCCGTAAACGTAAATGTTTCGAGGGCGTAAAGAGATGTTTGAAGTCAATCGGCATCAACTGCGAGCAACTTTACCCCACTTCGCTCAAAGTCACTCACCGCGGCTCCACTAAGGTGTTCCAGGACCCGGCTGCAGTGGAGCAATTCATCCAGTTGCTGGAAATCATTCCCGCCGATGGTGTGTGATCGTTGGACAGAATCAGGTGTAATTTCACTACCTTATAATTCACTACACAGTGAGCGAATTGTTTCTTTTCATCAGGCCGTGAGTATATAATTGTTGTGGGACAGAGCCCTTCTATCTTTCCTTATTTTTACACTTTCTTATTCTTATTCTCTGCTTTCCACAATAAGCACATACAGGACAACTTTATGGTGCTGCCTCCTTTTTGTTGTTAGAGAGCCCTTTTACTCGAACTTCTCCAGGTTAAGAGAAGGACAGTGTTTCTATATAACGCCACTGTCAGGCATGTGGCACCTTATGTGCATCTGTTCTGTTTTAATTGATGATTTTTATACTAGTTCTGTGTTCGTTTTTACTCAGCTCCTTTTTCACTTTAATAAGTTTATGTATATGTGGAAGAAGCACTCAGGGATTTTCATGCTCTATATTCCATTATGGTGTCGACTTTGAAATTGTGTACCTGGAATGTAAATGGGATGCATACACCTGTGAAGCGAAAGAAGGTCTTAACTTATCTTAAAAGGGAAGGGGTTCATATTGCGTTATTACAAGAAACCCATTTAAATGACAATGAACATTTAAAACTACAACAAGATGGGTTTGGCCAAGTTTTTTTTCATCTTTTACCTCAAGGAGTAGAGGTGTAGCCATTTTAGTTCAGAAAAATGTACCTTTTAAGCCCCTAGACTACATAAAGGATACAGGAGGTCATTACGTGATTGTGAAAGGCATTTTGTATGGAGAAGAAATTGCTATTTTGAACATGTATTACCCCCCTGGAAATCCATGTGATATCATAACGAAGACTTTCTCTAAATTTGTGGACTTTAATGTCAGGAACTCTTATATCGGAGAAGACTTCAACTGTCACTTGTGCCCAACAATGGGCAAATTGCCACCTGGTAAAGTGATTGCTCACCTCAGGCTAAGAGTGTCACTGCAATATGTGAAGAACTGGCTTATGCCAATGTATGGAGGGCTCAACACCGCAGATAAGGAGTTTACTTTCTTCTCTAAAGTCCATTCTTGCTACACGAGGACAGATAATTTCTTTATATCAAAAATGTTACTACAATCAGTCATTTCCAGCTCTATAGGGGATACAATCATATCTGACCATGCTGCTGTATACAGTGTGACCTTAGAAACCCTGCTACTCAGTGTAGACATTGGGGGCTGAACCCTTTCATATTGAGTGATAAAAAATTCATTTCTCACTTTGTGGAGGAATTCAAGTCCTTTTTTTCCATTAATTCAGCTACTACGAAGGACCCATCACTGATATGGGAGACATCTAAAGCTTACTATAGAGGTATCATTATATCTTACATGTCAAGTAAGAGGTGCAGACAAGCTGAACAAAGTGAAATTTTAGAATCCAAACTTAAGAGGGCTGAAAAAGAGCATGCTAAACGTCCATCTCTTTTTAAACTTAAGGAAATCACTGCTCTTCGTTCTGCCTTCTCTTTTAACCAAAGAGGCAGAGGGAAAAATTAGTTTTGCTAGACAAAAAATGTACAAGCATGGAGATAAATCAGGGAGATAATTGACTTATCTAACCAAGAAAAAATCTGACTCTCAAACTATCACTTCCATTGCTGATGAAAATGGTCAGCACTTTTCCGATTCAGAAACAATTAATAACACGTTTAAGAAATTTTATGAAAAACTATATACATCTGAAACACACAGTGATGCTCCAAAACTAATGGAGGATTTTTTTTCTCTTCTCTTGAGCTTCCTAGCCTTTCAGAAGATCATAAGCTCTCCCTGGATGCTCCTATCACTAAAAAAGAGGTCCTACATGCTATAAAACGACTACAGTCCAGTAAGGCGCCTGGGCCAGACGGGCTCTGTAGTGAGTTCTACAAGGAGTTCTAGAATATATTAGCTGACCCCTTATTAGACATGTTTAATGATTCTATTAAAAAAGGCATTCTACCTATGTCCTTGACAGAAGCAAATGTATCACTGATTTTAAAAAAGGGCAAACAACCTGAGAGCTGCGCTTCATACAGGCCCATCTATTTATTAATGTGGACTTGAAAATCCTCTCTAAAATACTTGCAACACGACTTGAAGATGTACTTCCTCTGCTTATTAATGAGGACCAAATGAGCTTCATAAAAGGCCGTCACTCATATGATAATACGCGCAGATTGCTTAAAGGATAACTTCGGTTCCTGCAGCTTTTACATTGTTTCTAGAATGAAGAACAACAATATACTCACCCAGAAGGCTTTCCTGATGCAAACGGTGCTTCGGGAGATATTTAGATCCAAAATCCAGCAGCGGACACCGATATAATGTAGCCTGTAGGGCATAGATCGCCTGCTCGAGGAACTGCATTAATCGTCCAAAAACTCATGTTTTTCACCAATATTCCATCATGATTCGCGCCGAATGGACGGCCATTGTAGCCTGTGTCTCTCCACACAGCGCTGTGTGGATGAACTAAGCTTTGAACGGGCGAGTCTGTTTGTATGCCCTTCAGCGCATCGCAGTACTCTCTGGAGGCGTTGAGATCGCTTCCTCATTTCTATCAGCTCCTTATCTGTATAATCTGGCTCCAAACTGTAAGGACGTCCATCATATTCAAAGTCCTCCTCCACAACATCTTCATCCCATAGATATTCGTCCATTTTGCACAAAACTGGAAGAAGAAAGTTGATTTGTAGCTGCCCTGAAACAATGAGCACTTTTCTTTATGCGCCTTGAAGAGCATGTAAACAAACTCGTTGGTTCAGCCACACAGCGCTGTGTGGAGAGACACAGGCTGCAATGGCCGTCCATTCGGCGCGAATCATGATGGAATATTGGTGAAAAACATGAGTTTTTGGACGATTAATGCAGTTTTTAGGAGCGGCGATCTATGCCCTACAGGCTACCATTATATCGGTGTCCGCTGCTCGATTTTGGATCTAAATATCTCCCGAAGCACCGTTTGCATCAGGAAAGCCTTCTGGGTGAGTATATTGTTGTTCTTCATTCTAGAAACAATGTAAAAGCTGCAGGAACCGAAGTTATCCTTTAACATAATTCAGCTCTTTCAAAAACAGTCAATGCAGGGTGTGGTGCTTTCTCTCGATGCCGAGAAGGCATTTGATCGCGTTGAGTGGTCCTATCTGTTTAATACATTGCATAAATTTGGCATTGGTGAAAATTTTATTAGGTGGATCAAATTACTTTACAACAACCCCCTCTCTGCAGTACTTACCAATAGGTTACGATCTTCCAACTTCCAAATCAAAAGGGGCACAAGACAGGGCTGCCTACTCTCACCCCTGTTATTTGCCTTGGCTATAGAGCTGCTCGCCGAGGCAATTAGGGCAAATAAAGATATACGTGGTTTGACTATCAAAGATAAGCAGCATAAGATAACCCTTTACACGGACAATGTCCTGATTGTTCTGCAAAGGCCTGAGGTATCCATCCCTACTCTTATTGAGACCATTAACAAGTTCAGTGCATTTTCAGGTTATAGAATCAATTTCGCCAAATCAGAAGCAATGTCCTTGGGCAATGTAACACAGAAGCCTCCAACTCCATCTCCCTTTCCATTTAAATGGTCGCAAGGGGGATTTGTATATTTAGGTATACATATAACAGCACTTTTCAATCAGATGTACAAAATAAATTTTCTTCCTCTATTTGATTGTATCAGGCTGGATTTAGAGAGATGGAATTCCCTCCCAACACCTTGGTTAGGTCATGCTGCTCTTTTGAAAATGAACATCCCCCCGTGGTTATTGTACTCAATTCAGATGGTTCCAGTTACCTTCCCTCATAAAGCTATCAAAAACTTAAATAAGTGGTTTAGCTCTTTCATTTGGACTAAAAGAAAGCCTTGCCTTAAAATAGCTACTCTGTGTCTTCCCTCCTCTGAGGGAGGCCTTGACCTTCCTGATATTTGAAAATATCAGCTCAGTGCCCATTTACATATTATAGCAGACTGGACACATTGTAAACCTAGATCTCTCTGGCTCGATATAGAAAATTCCATGTGTAAAATTCCCTTACAAAATTTGTTATTCGTCAGAAATATCAAATTCCTTGAAATCAGTCTGTAATAATCCCATCACACTTTCTACTGTTATGGCATGGCGGACAGTCAGGAGATTAGAGAGCAGATCTCGACTCACCTCCATTTCACACCCATTTGCAATAATGTTGACTTTCTGCCTGGAATAAAAGACAATGGCTTCCAGATTTGGGCAACAAAAGGGATTTGCAACCTGCAGGATTTACTGGAGGGACCCACTCTAATGTCCTTTAGTCAATTAATCCAAAAATAAAACATTTCAAAACAAGATTTCTTTCATTACTTACAGGTGAGAGACTATATTAGGAGGGGCACCACAATTCTTGCAGATCAAAATACGTCTAATTCTGAGAGACTACTGTTTAGGCCACGTCTAGACAGCTCCATAAGTACTTTCTATAACATGCTAAAAGGATAAGACACTACAAACCTTAAAGAAACATGGGACCGAGAACTCAATATGGAGATTACAGATGAGAAGTGGGAAGAGGCCTAGATGAATGCTAAAACCCTGAGTGTCTGCAACAGAGTGAAAGCAATTCAATTAAAAATATTACATAGGGCCAATATATATCCCTCACAACGCCACAGGTTCAATGCTGACTTCTCAAACAGGCAGCCTTACCCACTGCCTATGGTCTTGCAGGAAAATACAGCATTTTTTGATTTATTGTCGGAAAAGAAATTAATAAGATGTTGGCTATTACTGTTGAATGTAACCCACTGTGCATGCTTCTAGGGATTTCAACTACCTCCATTTCTGATAAATATTATAGGAAGCTCTATAAAATGCTGACATTCTGGGCTAGAAAATGCATTCTATAAAATTGGATAACAGACAAAGTCCCATCTAAAACACACTGGCAAAGGATTACACTTGAATACATATCACTTGACTTTCTGACATGTAGACTATACGATAAGGAGAATGCATTTTAAAAGATATGGAAACCTTTCATGAAGTATATGGACTTAGATACCTCTGCTATTCTCATAAGGGGATTTGTTTAGATAAAAGTTGGGAATGTATCTAATAGTGGCCGTTTTTTTTTTCAATCTTCATTTATATATTTAGTTATCTATTTGTATTAATATTATTTTCTAGTATTTTTATCTGTGCTGATATTGATGATTATGTATTTCTATGCGTATTTTGTGTGAGTCCTGAGTCTTCCACCTGTTAGTTTGACTGTGATCTATGAGCTGAGATGTTCTGTCCTGTTTTATGTTTGGTTGTGTATGTTTTTTTTTGTTCTAAAAATCATTAAACATATGTTTAAAAAAAAGAAGAAAAAAAAAAACTATGAGCCTAATTCATGGACTAATTTATGGACTATAAGTTGGTCCTAAACTGAAAGCTTTATCAAAGAGGAATGTTTTAAGTCTAGCCTTACAGGTAGAGAGGGAGTCTGCCTCCCGAACTGTGGTCGGTAAATGGTTTCAGAGACGAGGAGCCTGGTAACTGAAGGCTCTACCTTCCATACTACTTCTGGAGATTGATGGTGCTATGAGCAGGCCAGCATTTTGTGAGTGTAATGTTCTAGAGGGGTTGTACGGCACTACAAGCTCTTTAAGATAAACTGCTGCCTGTCCATTGAGAGCTTTATAGGTGAGGAGAAGAATTTTGAATTCTATTCTAAATTTTATGGGAAGCCAATGCAGAGAAACCCACACACCCAACACAGCATCCTGTGGATTTGCCGTTCATCATGAGACTGTGATCCACATTCAAGATTTCCTGCTGCTTAACAAAAGGTTTAATCTTGCCGACATGATGAAGGGATTCATGATTGGCTATATGGATTCACGTTGGGTGCTGAATGTATATATTTGTATATATACACACTACTCACAATAAGTTAGCAGCTGTGTGGCAGTTGTCTGAGTGCATCAGTTCTTAGGTACTGGTCACCATTGGGGTTCATCACTCATGGGGTTCCACCCCTGGATCTGTCACAAACACTGCCAGTAGTCCTGTGTCTTGCTGTAAGTCTTCTGATGACACTTGGAGACACACAAAGTTCACAAGCAACATCTGACTGCCTGCTAATAGCCTGAAGGAGTGCTATGGCCAGGTGGCGCTGCTCGTCAGTTAAGTGACGTTGTGTGTTTATAGCTGCTTGAATGATGAACTGTGAATGACTTACTGACAATATCAACTTTTTATACCCCCAGAATGATGAAATTGATGTCACATTGTGTGGCATTGTCTTTTGTAAATTTTTGATATTGGCCCCAATAGGTAAGGTGCACTGAAGAGACTGAGACCATTATGTGGAAAACACAAAATGAGGTGTGTCTGTCACCCTAATAGAATTGCCTCCCTATCCCAAAAATCACTGAAGTGAAACAAACAGTAGTGTATATGTTTGAGTATATTTATATGTTTATATGAATCTATGCATATATTTATATCCATAAAATGAAGAGGTTTATGCCATATTGTCAAGTGTCTTGAGATAACACTTGCTATGAGTTGGCGCAATACAAATAAAGACTGGTTGACTGATTGATTGACTTTTAACAGGAAGCTCAGTCAAACAACAATTCGAAAAATACATAAAATGTCATTGCGATGTGTTCAATATTATTAAAAGTAAAATACATTTTAATTTTAGCCTTAAAATCTCCAGTATATGGCTGTTGTGAGGTTGAATGTGTGTGTTTTTTTTTTTGCAAAGCTTGCAAAACAGTGGACAGAACTGATAAGGGAATCATTTAGCACAAAAGCTAATGATACTGATTCCTTTTTCTATTTGTTGATGATTGTTAACTAGTTGCATTTTGGTTTCAGCTCTGATGTTAACAGACCAAAACCTCAACCAACCAGCCAAGGAGCTTAAAATAATCTTTCATAAAAATTATGATTGGCATCCACTCAGACCTCTCTAGCCACTGCTACAGTGGACAAAATTGATGGTACAAAAATCTTATGTCCAAACTCCAATGTTTTTTTTACACTAAACAAATTAAGTGGTTAATCTTTTTGAGACTTGGGTCATGATGACCGTTGATACGATGAATGTCTCTCAGGATAGAGCTGTAAGAGCCATCCAAGTGAAAATCTCAATATTTCCTTTCAATTCCCAAATGAATGATATAGGCTTTGATACCTTTCCAGCAAAAGGACATTGTCATCCCCAGAATTTACCTTGTTTGACAAATCTGTCATCAAACCGGATATCAGTGCTCATCAACTGGTGGCCTTGAGGCCACATTAGGCCTTCCAAGGCTTCCTAACCGGCCCCCAGAATACTATCAACTTAAAAAAAAATGTGAGGAGTTGTAGTTTGAAAAGTACATTTTTTCAGTGATTCCCTTAAGCTGTAAGTGCAGCCCCTGTTTTACAGAAATCCAGCTGTCAGCCAGCACTAGCCAACATTAATCTGGCAAAACAAATAAATTTGAGGCGAACCCAGTGATGGATAACCTGACAGACCAGAGAGAAGCAGTCAAGATGGACTCGAAAGGACTCAAAACTCCTAATATAGGACTTAGTGCTTAGTGCTAGTGACTTGAGACTCATTGATCTTGACTTGGGAGTTCACTTGGGACTTTAGGACAATGACTTGAGACTTACTTGTGACTTGCAAAACAATGACTTGGTCCCACTTTTCCCACAGTTGGTTCCCACAGTTTTTTGAAACAATTTACATAATTTTTCCTACTGCGCTGCAACACCATATGTTAGGGCCCCCCCGTCTGCCAAATCCCACTTTGACCACTGCCTGTAATTGGCATCACAGGTGTCTTCAAACTTGTAATCAGTCTGTCTGCCTATTTAAAGGGTGAAAAGTAGTCACTGTGCCATTTGGTACCGTGGTGTGTACCATGCTGAACATGGACCACATAAAGCTAAGGAGAGAGTTGTCTCAGGATATTAAAAACTTTTTTTAGTCAAGCCTGTTAAAGGTAAATACTATGGGCTCTAATTTCGTAGACTAGGCGCAAGCGCAGGCGCACCTGCCCTGCGCCAGCCTTCGCCGGTCTTCGCCGCGCGGATAGGGTGTGACCAGCGCACTTTGAAAGTTTCCTGCAGTGCCAAGAGAGGCGCACTCATGGTGCAGACCATCGCAGACCATCGCATCCACGCCTCCTCAGCGCATATCGAGAGAGGAGGAGACGGAGGCGTGAATGGGTTTGACACAGCCGACTGCTGTCTTCACCAATCAAATGAGCGCCTCTCCTCGCCTTTAAATGCGCTGCGGCCGAGGCGCAGCGTCTGATTGGTCTGAATGATCCTCGCCACAGCAGGCACAGCGTGCTGGAAAGACCCGGTAGTGGAGAAGGTCAGAGCCGCTGTCACTTCAGCAGGAGAATGTACAGCGGGGCGCGCATCGGAGGCCAGGATGCGCGTCACCGTGTGGGCCAGCTCCCAGAACAAATGTAATCTGTTCCTTTGTCATTAATAGTAAAAAAAAAAAATTAGAGACAGTTTCACACCCGCTGTCTTATCCATTCATAATGCTTGTGATCCACCTGCACTCCTGGTTTGTCATCGCCAAATAGCAGAGCCTTTAGTGATAAACTGTATACTCTACCGGTGTCTCCTCCTCATCCTCCTTGCAATAATGTTCTCCATCTTTTTAGATCACATTAAAAATAAAGACTAAAATAGAGGTATATGGGAAATAACAGGTACATCCAGAGTAACATACATTTATTTTCTCTTTTTTCTCTCTCTTTTTTCTCCTTTTTTTCTTTTAATTTAATGAAATGAGAGAAGCCAGATATATACTCAGCATCAGATATAAAGGGTGTTTATTTTTGACTTGTGAGATGTGCATCAAACTTCCAGCTGCCGTCAGGTTAAGTTTCTTTATGACAAACGGCTTTAACCCGACATCAGATGTGACGGGACAGTTAATATAGATACAAATGTATATGCTGGTTCAGACGGTTACATTATATAGTGATTGCTGTGATTGTTTATTGCATTAAAATGTGCCTGACACTCTGGAAACCTGCCTCTGAGGCTTTGTTGACATGTGCGCACATGTGCACTTGTCACCAAATTACAGCTGCGGAGGGTGCGCTGAGCCCTGTGCCGAGGTTAGACAAGGTTGAAGCTGGCGAGCTTTCAGCACACTTTCTGCACTGTTTTTGGCACGAAATTGTCACTGCGCCAACATGAATCTGCCGACACCTCCCCCTGGTGCGCCATCACCTCCCCTTGGGGCGCCGTCACACCCACCTCTGCGCAGACGGTCTACCAAATTGGCGGTGCGCCAGACGAAATTAACACTGCGCGGGGAGCGCCAGGCTTGCGTCCCCTGCGCTGTGCCACGAAATTGGAGCCCTATAAGACCATCTCCAAGCAGCGTAATGTTCCTGTGACTACAGTTGCACATATTATTCAGAAGTTTAAAGTCAACCGTGTTATGATATGGCTAGTTTGGTTTTATGTTGTTTGTCTTTTCCTTGTAATTTTATTATGTGTTTTAAATTAAAGCTTCCTGTTAATCTGCTCTTGGGTCCTTTTTCCTGTTTTTGTTAGTTTTTTTTGGGTTTCAAGTCCTGACACACAGGACTGTGGCCAATTTCCATGGATGTGGCCTCAAGAGGAAAACTGATGACAAATTGATGGGACGGATAATACCAATGGTAACCAAAGAGCCCTTAACAACATCCAAAGAGATTAGAGGTGAACTCCAAGGTTAAGGTACATCAGTATCAGATTACACCAGCGGTTACTGTTTGAGTCCTTCACAATCGTCATAGTAGAAGATGACCGTGGAGGACACCATGGCCATTTTCTATTTAATGGACACGGTTGAAGGCAAATCATAGAAAAACAGGACTTGAATTTTCCAAAATGCATATTGACAAGTCACAAAGCTTCTGGAAGAAGGTCCTTTGAACAGATGAGACAAAACCAGAGCTTTTTGGCATGTCACATCAGCTTTATGTTCACGGATGCAAAAATGAAGCATACAAAGAAAAGAACACTGTACCTACTGTTAAACATGGAGGAGGCACAGTTATTTTCTGGGGCTTCTTTGCTGCATTTGGCACAGGTGTTTTGAGTCTGTGCAGGGTACAATGAAATATCAAGACTATCAAGGCATTCTGGAGTGAAATGTGCTGCCCAGTGTTAAAAAGTTTCGTCTCAGGGTGCTGGTTTGGCGGAGTGGTTAGCAACCAGGCACCCCATGTACTTGCTTCTGCCAGTCCAGGTTCGAATCCCGCCTGTGACCAGTTTGCAGAGTGTCCTCCCCTACTCTCTCTCCCCCTTTCACAAGCCTATCCACTGTCTCTCTCCTATCAATAAAAGGCACAAAAATCCAAAAAAATACATTAAAAAAAAAAAAAAAGAAAGTTTGGTCTCACCTGCAGGTCATGGGTCCTCCAACACGATAATGTCCCAAAGTAAAAAAAGTAAAGAAAAAAGTATCAGCTACTTCTTGACCATCTTAAATATCCAAGTGCATATCAATTAGCCAAGGCTATTACTGTATCTATGAAATTCTCTCAAGCCATGACAGCTCTTGAAGCTAAGTACGGAAAGCCAAAGCAATTGATCCAAAGTGAGATCAACTGCATACTGCATGCCCCTGCCATAAAGATTGGAGACATTGAGGCCTTTAAGGAATTCTAGCTGTCTGTTTGATTGGCTTGTTAAGATCTGTGAAGAGAGATAATGGGTTCGAAATGAGCTATGCAAACTACCAGTCAGCTATTAGGATTCCTTTGTGGAACACTGTTTGCAAAGGGGCATCATACAAGATGGTGTGGAACATGGCTACAACCTGCAAGATCTCTCAGCATGGCTTCAGATGAAAACTCGCACCAATTGCATTGCCAGTCATGCAGCTGTTTTAAATATGCCTGAAAAGGACAGAAGAGATTTGGAGTAGATGAAGATATCTCAGCCTCACAATAGCAATAAAAAACTTCTGTGTACCTTACCAATGCACAAAAGAAGAATGTTGCCTCAGTGTCAGAGGCTGCCCTCAATCAAAGCAATAATCCAAAGAAACCTAAATTCTTTCCATTCTGCCAATTCTGCAATAACAAAGAACATTTTCTTAACAGCTGTCCACGTATGCCATCGTGGATAATAGATAAGAGCGGTCCATTATTCTACCTGCAGCAGCCAAACATTGTGGCCTGGATGGTCATCCCGAAATTCTCAGACTGCAAACCATCAGACAGGAAAGCAAAAGCCCTCATAGATAATTTGCGAGCCTTCCTCTCCAGTGGTGGATTTGAGGTTCATCAGTGGGCTTGTTATGTCCCTGCTGTTATTGAGCACTTGCCTCTTGCTGCCCATTCTGAATCCAGTGAACTCTTGCTTTCCCATTCCACGAATGACCATCATGAGCCTAACTTGAGTCTCAAGTGGAGCTGCCAGCATAGTCAGAGTTGGTGAGCTTCTTCAGAAATACCGAAAATGGCTGATTTACCACCATCCTTACTTTGCATCTTCAAGCCACCATTCTGGTCTACAGGAATCAGTTACTTTGGACTCTTCACAATCAAGGTGGAAAAAACAGAAAACAGAAAAACGTTGGGGCATTATTTTCAAATGCATGACGGCACGATGTGTCCTGCTGCACATTCTGGAAACCCTGGACACAGATGCCTTTCTTTTAGCCTTCTGTCACTTCATCTCAAGGAGAAGTCAGCCTCATGAAGTCATATCAGATTGAGGTACCAACTTCCGAGGAGGTCAAGCAGAACTGAAGAAAGCTTTCAATGCTATGGCACCAAGCTTGAAAGAGCAACTCACTGACTGTCAAGTCATATTTCGCTTAATCCTCCTGGCTTCCCACATTTTGGTGGGATCTTAGAAAGGGAGATCTGGTCAGGTCTGCAAGTTGTTTTTAGAAGCCTGTCAGCTCCTGAATCTGTTCTGTTGACTGCTCTCATTGAGGTTGAAGGCATCATGAACCCAAAGCCTCTTGGATGTGTGCAAACCATTGCAGACCCTGACTCTGTCACTCCAAATGCTCCTTATGGGGTGGGGAGATGCCTCACTCCCCCAGGTGACCTGATCGGAAAGCAACATTGGCGCCAGAGTCAAATACTCACTGACCATTTTTGGGCAGGCTTTACTCGCGATTATCTTCCCAATCTGCAAGTACGCCCTAAATGGCATGTCCACACCAGCAACCTTGAATGTGACAAAGTGGTATTAGTCATCAATCCTCAACTTCCTCATGCTCTCTGGCCTCATCACTTCAGCATAATTTTATTGGCAAAGATTGCACAACAACTTAAAAACTGTTGCACACAAGCTGACATGAGTAGAATCCATATTTACTATTTACTTCAGTAAATAGTAAATATGGATGCGTTGGGTTATCATTGTACGCATCACCATTGGTCAGCCAGAACTGGGCTCTAACCTGCAACCTTGCAACAGACCAAGCGCACTATCGGACTCCATCTCCGACGCCCCTGCAGTATGAATACAGCCACAGACAGTTGCTGGAGGCTGCAGCTTCAGTGTCAGTGTTGTTTAAGAGGTTATGTTAAGGTGGACTA
>JAZDUH010000075.1:1220000-1277500 GCA_036419115.1 Scarus forsteni
CAGAAGTTCATGGAAAAAATGCCTTACACTTAGACATTTTATATCTTAGTTGACTAAATTTACAGAAGATTTTGTTGACTAAAATGTGAAATTTCATCAACTAAAACTGGACTCAAATTAACACAATTTATATGACTAAGTTATGACTGAAACCAAAAGATATCTTAGGCTATTACTAAAACTAAATTACAAAGTGCTGTCAAAATTAAAACTGACACAGAGACTACCAAAACTGTGTTTTTAAAAATAATTCTTTATTTAAAAATATGTATTTTCAGGGACCTAAAATGCCATTCAAGTGTGGACGGAAGGACAAAACACGCAGAAAAAGTTGCATTCTCAACAATATCAAATTACCTTTGGACATAGCCTTACACTACACAATGAAAAACCTTGACCAAGATTCAAACCAACAACCCTCAGCCCAGACAGAGGAATATCATCTATACTTACATCCTGATAAAAAGCTTTTTCTGCCCTCAGAAGCTGTTGATTGTATAATGGCATCTGACTCTGCTTTACCTGGTGCAGGGTCAGCTGAAGGGCAGATGTTAAAAAGATACTCTAGAGTTGTAATACAATAGTGAATACTTCACTGTAGTGTTGGTATAACACTCAGAAACTTTGTGATCAGTGTACTTTGAAGTAGCTTTCAGCACTGTGGTTTCCAGCTCAGACAGAAAAAGATTGAAGATTAACATGTGGAATAGAGTTTTAGCACCATTTCCTCCTCAGTATGGACTACTTAATGAAACTTGTGCTTGACTGATGAAGAAAGACAAATAGCAAATAGAATACAAAGCTGATTTACCCTTGAGTTGAGAGTTGAGAGTTACCCTCTCAATACCAAAGTGTAAAGCATATCAGGATAATTATTATTAGGGCCTGATCTACTAAGATCCAAAATAACAAGTGCTAAATTGCATGTGAAAACAAAAAAATTGCAAGTGCCATGAGAGGGTGTGTTGTGGGTGATCTACTGCGTGGGCAACTCATAACAGGCACAAAAGTGGTGTGCGTCACCCTCTTTAAATGAAGATTTGCTGGAGTGACTGGCTGTCATCATGGAGACTTTGGGAGAGCACAGAAAACAAAGTTTGAAGCCATGAAGTTAGAGGCAAATAAATACACAAGATAACCTTATGTTTTTTGGGTTGTAACTTTTTGCTCATGCCATATTTTTATCAGTCATTTTTAATGGTCTTTTTCTGATTACATAAACAAAGTCGGACAGCTTCCACTTAGCTGTACAGCTTCATCATCAATAACCTGTCATGTGAAGAGCAGTCTTACAGCTACGCACATAAATAGACCATACGGGTACTCTTGCCTTTAACCACTAGCTGCAACAAACTCTCTATGCACTAACAGCTCTTAAACTCACTGTCAGTGCATGGAGAGTGTGATGCAGACTGAGGGACAATGGAGTGATTCTACCTATGAAGGTTTTTTTTTTTTTTTTACACAGGTCCAATGACCTCCATGATGTACAGTGCAAAACACAGAGGCTTTACTAATGTGTGTCTGCATGAGTATGAAGTCACAGTGGATCGTCCCTTTTCTTTCAGTCCATCATAATGACAGACAGCCTCCAAAACTTTATATCAATTATCCTCTACAGATATGAAATGTTTTATTTTGCCGAATTAAACTTAAATTTAAATCCTGAAAGCTTCACCACCTTTGAAGAGGTGAAGCTTCATCAGTCTCCGTCATTTATCCTTAAGATAGTTGTGCTTTTTCACAAGGAAATTTAATATAAAGTCCAGCTTAACCACTATGCCATTCAAAAAGTTTTTCAGCTCTTTGGAACAAATAAAGCCCAGAGTCTCTCTTTGTTCTTACACCTTGAGAAGCCCATAGTGTTCAGGAAATATAGGGAAAGTGCAATAAAGAAACTCTTAATCTAGTCACATACAACATGATCCATCCTGAGAACATGGATCAAAGATGGATTAAATGAATCTATTGAACCCTTCTGAGCATTTGGAGTTATGTTGAAGGTGTTTTGACAGCTCTGACTTGAATAATTTCATCCAGGAACTAATGACATGCACATAAAAGCTGAAGCTAAGCACAAGGAGAACAGGTTTATGTTTTTAGCTCATTTTCAACGGTTCATACATTTACTCAATTTTGGTCAACTAGTGTGTGAGTAGACACGACTAGTTAAGTAAAAAGATGTCACTAGTACTACTAGTAGATAGGAAAATGTTCACTAGTACTTCATGTAGACTGTTTTGGGTCTACCAGTACTACTAGCAGACTTAAAAATGTTTACTAGTACTACTAGTTAGTCTTACATGCTAATAAGGGGGCAGGGAAAAGCATTCCCTTTGGCTTTTTAAAATATAACAATCAATCAGAGTGCTGGCTTTGGTTATAATCCCTCCTACTTCATTTGAATTAGGTCTACTGGTACTATAAGTGAATATTTTGGGTTAATTGGTACTACTAGTTGAGAAAAACAGTCTACTGATACTATAAGTTAGATATTTTGAGTTTACTAGAAGTACCAGTAGCCCGAAATTTTAATTACTTGTAAAGGGTTTTGGCATGCTGGTCCGCAAGTCGATCTTACTAGTAAAGCAAGATTGTCTACTAGTAGACAATTACTTGTTAGTACTACTACGAGTAAAGCTTTGAGTTTTTTTAGTAACATTCATAGTTCTGCTGGCATTACTAGTGAACATTTTTCCAACTACTAGCAGTACTCGTGACACTTTTTGCTTCACTAGTTAAGTCTACTTGTGCACGAGGTGACCAAAATTGAGTACATGTACTAAACTGATTTAATATTTTTCCTCCTCTTTTCCTGAAATAAGAGAGGATACAGCCTAAAAACAAAGACTGACACTTCTAGTAAAAAAGTCAACATCATCTTATTCAACTCTTAAAAGTACAATCATCTGTCATCTGTAACTGCTTTTCCGCTGTGTTGTTGCAATATAATGTGACAAGAAAGTGAAAGGAAGACAAATATTTTATTTGCACAGGTTCCAGACTTTGCTCTCTATCACTCTCTGTCTCTCTCTCTCTCACACACACAAACAGCGCTACATGTACTGCATTAGCCCACAATCACATAGGCTAAAAAGAACTTGCAAAATGTGAAACATTCAGACTAGTGCTAAAATCAACTCAATTAGTAAACGATTAAAAAAGAACAGGATCAGCCCAGTGCAGAGCACAGCAGCACTACAGCGCAAAAACTCTCAGCCCTCAGCATTCCCCTCAGTGGCAAAGATTGCAAGTGAAAATGGTTTTATGTTTTTGCGCAGGCAGTTTATTTGGCTCTGCCTCCTGTTTGCTCGTGCTTGTGACTGCTGCAGCTCATGCCGCAAACACAATAGCGGTGGAGAAATCCCCTCCGCTAAATGAATCACTTTGTCTAATTCCTCTTTAGTACTTCATTAAACAACCTTATAAGCCTCAGAAAACATACGAGCATATATTTAGAAACACTCATAGCATGACTGTCCTGTGATCAGACCACAATAGTGGTTCTAGTGTTAACTGAAGTAGCAGCACCTGTTGGAAAAAATGCTCAAATAAAATCTAGATTTGTAAATTTATCAGAGATCACGGGTCCAGACAGAATCATCACTCGGTCTGGATTCGGACTGGAGTCTGACATTTGTTGATGCCTGTGTTATAATATGTTTACAATTGCTGATGTTTACAAACCTTCTGATTTTAACTTGCTGAGTACCCCTGATCCATTTGTGGTAATTCTCTGTCTGGGACAATCTGTAGAAGTCCCTGCCTACAACAAGGTTCCATTTCCCTTGTGGGCCCAGTTCACTACAAAAGGTCTACTAGTTTACTCTGTGGTAATCGGTCAATGTAGTGTTGCTTGGTGCCACATTGTCAGCTACTCTGCATTCACACCAAACAAAAATTTCAGTTTATGGCATGATAGAAATACATTTAAAGTAAACAGAATTATGCCAAATTCACCAAAGTCAAAGCTCACCAGCTCAAAGCTGAGGGTGCTTCTGCAAAACACCAAACATGCAGCTGTTAACACGGTCTATTTTGGCTGGGTATTTCCAGCAACCACACGATACGATACGTATCCCGATACTGAGGCCACGATACGATACGTATCCCAATACACATAAATTGTGAACACTGACTATATTTTTTATCAGAATTCCCAGCAACTGTTGTTTTTATTACAAGAAGGAAAAGAACAAGCATGAGTTTTAAATAATTCTTCAACTTAAGCACTTTAGTTCAGGTCCCAAAAGATGGTAGACCTAAGTTTAAACTTGGAACATGTGTTTCATCATGAAGCTGGGCTTCTATTTTGAACTTTTTCATTGTTAATATTACCCAAAGTCTACTGTCCAAACATTGAGGCCGTATCGATTCGGTAGAATCCGTATCGATACACGTATCGCCAAGAAGTGCATGACGATATTTTGCTGTATCGATATTTTGAGCACAGGCCTACAGTCCATTAGTAATTTCTCAGCCCTCATGGATTTTGTTTTTCACAAACCCTTTAATGTATTAATCTGCATTTAGCTGAAAAAAAAAAACAGTGAAATTGGGAAGTTTTAAATATGTAGTCTTAAAGCGATATTCCGGGATGGAACAAACCCCCTCCTATTTCTCAACCACCACACTGCAATAAGCTCTAGTTTCATCATCGGGTCAGAACGGCCTCCGCTGCTCAGCCACAGTTGCAGCAGAGGCTCTGCAGCGCAGCCACAGTTTCTGCAGCGGAGGCCGCTTTTAATTCGATGAGAACTAGAGCCTTATTTAGCGGTGTTTTTGTGTGAAAGTAACGCGCTGAAAATTCTCTAAATAAAGCGTGAATGCAGACCGATATCAGATTTCTTCGGTGGGAGTCCGTTTATGTGTGTTTTTGGTCAAGTAAAATATGGCCCCGTCTGAGTGCAGAGGAAACCGGCAGACGAGCGGGCGCCCTGGGCTTCTGATGCACATAAACACTGCTGTAGGGGTAATTTCTGCCCTAAACCTTGTGATAGGACCCAACTTGTTCCATCCCGGAATATTGCTTTAAGCTTATTAACACCATCATGACGATTCAAGATTCATTGATAAATAATGGCACACTTTTCTCCAATTACTTCCTCCCGGGAACTGCTTTTCCTCACACTGTGAGATGTAGTTTTTACATGGAAGTTTGAGTACAGTCTAAAGTCTTGTTCTACCTGCATAAGGTCCCGTGCGAGCAACTCTGTCTCCCCAGCAGGAATGCTGTCGTCCAGGATCTCCCATCGCTCCCCGAGGCGAAACTCCACGACATAATGCTGGATAGGTGCTGTGTGATTGGCAGGTGGGATCCAGGTGAGCAGGACTCCCTGCTGCGTGCGATTGGCTGTGAGGCACCGTGGTGGGGTAAGCAGCACCAATGGTTCAGGGGTACTTATAGGAAATACTGAAAGAGAGGAGGAGGTTTCAAAGATGGCAGAGAACATAATGTGACTCAACTGACCTTGTGGCTTATATTAAAGGGTGTTTTGGTCAGAGATACTGTATTTTTCACTATGAGGCAGTGTTGGGCCAATCAGGTGACATTTTGTGCATTTTGCATAACCCTACTTGTGTATTGGCAATAATAACGCAAGAAAATACACCTCTTCCAATTGTGCCAGGGCCAAGGTTATGACAGGGTTGTTTCTGCAGCATTTCTCTGATAATTTGGGCTTAAAAGCCTCCCAAAAAATCAAGATGACAGAAATGGTGGCAGTCAATTTTCACCTTAGGGGTCTGGTTTATAGATTTGCAGTGATATAAAAGATTTTTCTACGATTACAAAAAAAACCCTGTTAGCATATATCAAGTTTTCAACAGTATCTTTGTCCATATAAACATGTTTAAACTCATGAATGCACTGTATCGTGCTGCCCATATAATACAGGGCTAAAATAGTCTCACCAATCTTTTGCAAAGTCCAGCCAGTGTTGCAGTTTAACTTATTACCATGTTTACTTACTGGTGTTCACAGTAGTTCTTAGCAAATGTGTCCCTGCATTTTTTTTAGGATAGATCTGATAAGCTAGTGCTAAAACTGCAACGGAAATCAGTGTTAACAGGTACGCTGAATATGTTTGTCTGTTATAACATCTGTTTTGCAAACAGCAAAAATTCAGTGGTAGCTCGTGGTCATCATATAACACAGTCAGTCTTTAAACCTTGAAACTGAGTGCCATCATAAACCTCCATATGTCAGAAAGGTTTATATCATTGGTGTGTTGGACAAAACAGCAGTGACGCCCATAGTCTGGTTAGTGGTCTATGTTAAAAAATACAGGGAGCAACTATGGGCCTGATCTACTAAAGTTTTGCCTGAATAAAAACGTGCACAAACTTCACAGCATGTTAAAGTTCATCTACTAACTAGGTGCACTGAGGATTGCAGATTACAAACAAGTTTGCCTTTATGGATATGCAGAATACATGCAGATTGTCAGACTGTGAAAAATACTAGATTAAGAGGAGATGCAAATGTCATCATTAAGCACCCGCAATGTGCTTTATCAAACCTGAAACTGATTGCACTTGGTGTTTCTGCTACTATATTTAGCATGTTTGAAAGGCAGGTGCAGTAAAAACACAGCGTTACACATGGAGGGCTCCGGTCTTTGCAGCTCGAAATGGGTTGAGTTAACCAAATACTTTCCATCATTGACTGAATTTTTTGGTTAAACATTTGGAGGCTATCAGTCACTATGATGGACTGGAAAAAAGAGGGACATCCAGTGTGCTATCGTACTCGTGCAGACACATGCGTGAAGTAAACCATCTTTGTTTCGCACTCTTCAACACATCATGGAGAAGGTCATTCAACCTATTTAAAAAAGATCCCCTTCCTATTTCTTCTGGCAACACTGAGATGTCTCTGCTGGAGTTCACCAGTGTGTATTTGCCTCAAACTCCATTGCGTCAAATTTAATTTTTAATTTACAGCTACTCTGCTCTTCCAAACTCTCTGGCGACAGCAAGTAGCACACGCAAAATCATCCTTTAAAGAGGGCAGTCCACACCACTTTTATGCCTGTTATCAATAGGGTATGTGCACAAGCCTCGTGACGTACTTCCGTTTTTTGCAGAGATCAGCAGATCAGTTTCCAGTTGCTTGACTTCATCTGCAACCCAATGAATTTCCCAAGATATCTTCAAAACTTGCCAAAATATCAATAAACAACATTAATCATATTGTGGATGTCCAGCCCCCTACTCCCAAGAGTAAGCGGGAAAGGGGTTTTCATCTCTACATGTCCAGTTACATGCACCAGCACGAGGGCAAGTAGATTATGCTGTGGTAAAAGCTAACCAGCTAATGTTAGCTTTGTGTTTGTTTCATATTTTATTTATTGTTTAAGTTAGTTGTTGTGCTAACTATATTAACTTTACGTCCCTTGCAGTGTAATACAACAATAAGGGCACAGGTAAAGTTGTTGTCAGGGCGTTTAGTTGCAGATCCATGAAGAAAGCTGAGAAGCCTCACAGTTTGAGTGTACGGTAAAGCGAGGCTCAATAAGACAACAGCTATAAACTCGTTGCTTTTTAAATAACCCAGTGTTCCTGATGTTCCTGGGGACCTAGCTAAAGTTTTAGATGTTTAATGTAGTTCCTAAATCTCCACATTATGAAACCAGTGGTTAAAATAACAGGTAAGTTTATCTTGCTGGTTCCCACTGGGTTACTGCATACATTCTTCTTCATGTTATGTTGTTACCAGTATCCAGTGTTTTTGGAGATTTAGATCATGATAATATAACAATTATTTAAACCCTGATTATGTTATAAAAATTAACAATGAAAGAAGCCACAGATAATTAGTATTAACTATTACATTATGATTTTGCAGGTGGTACTAAAAGTTTCCAGTCACCTGGAGCTGATACATCACAGCTGCACATGTGGCTGAAACAGCTTTAGGTAACCACTATGTTGCTTTGCTATTCCCGTGAGCACATTATACTCAGTTGAAGGTGTCAGTGGTGCCCCTGTGCTAAGCTGTACCCAGAGAGAACAACAATGGCCCAAGCCCAGAACTTTGATAGGTCATGAAAAAGGCATTTTGCCCGTTGGACAGTCATGATACATGTGTAGGTGATATTTTCTAAACTATATCCTGCCTAACTTGATAGGGTGTAAAATTAGGCCCTGTGGACAAGCTGGCTGGGCTGTCTGCTAAGCCAAAATGTGGAGCAACAACAGTTGGTGTATAGTTAAAGCTGAATGTTTAGGAGGAGCAGGAAAATGGTTGGGATGGTTGACGGTGACGTGGGGTTTAAAACAAAGAGTCTCCTGGGCTGACGTCAGCTCAGGAGGAGATTGAAAACATCTTGTTGGTGAAGTAATCTGCCGCATAGTTAAATAAAGAGGCCAAACTGAAAAACTGAGCCACTTTCAAACTGAAGATTTTCAGTAAGTTTCAACTAAAGTCTGGCTTTATCATACATTTAAGAACACTGAAAATGTGACTTCCTGGTGATGATTCCAATTAAATATTCTGCTTTTTTTTTTAAGTGAAAATACTGTATATGTATTAGGGGTGTAAATCACCAGTTTCATGATGTTACAATACAGTATAGATTCTTTGGACAACAATATGATATTTGGCGACATCACACAGTCTGCCAAAATTCAATTTCGATTCGATACGATTCAGGGACATTCGATTGATTTAAGACGATATTATGTACTCTCTTAACACAATCAGCCACATTTCACCTGAAGCAAGACAGAAATACAAAGCAATTTTGAGTTTTATAACTGAAATGTGAAATGATGTGCTGACCTTTGGGTATGATAGTTTATAGAGGATTATAACCATCTGTATGATCTAATCATTTTTCTTAAAGGAATATTTCACCCAAAGAATGATATGCCTTAATTTTCTACTCACCCTCATGCTGAGCAACACTCTGGAGCACTTTTTTGATGTCTCAAATGCAGCCGGAGGTCCGGGGGGATTTTCGCTGTCAACAAACGTCCATCTAACAGGGGACAATGGCGCCCGTAAGAAAAAGGTCCATAAAAGTCCACAAAAACGTGCCTATTTTCCTTCATACTGCTCGTCCGCAGTAATCCAAGTGTCCTGAGCGGGTAACGTCCATAATTAGTTCGAAACGAGGTCATTTAGTACATTTTTCGAGCCTAAACAGTGCTATATCGTACTTCGGCAGTGCACGTCTACGCGCGCTTCCTGCACTACGTAAGCCGCGGCAGACCAATCCAGACGGCTAAACTAAATGACCTCATTTCGAACTAATTATGGACGTTACCCGCTCAGGACACTTGGATTACAGCGGACGAGCAGTATGAAGGAAAATAGGCACGTTTTTGTGGACTTTTATGGACCTTTTTCTTATGGGCGCCGTTGTCCCCGTTAAATGGACGTTTGTTGACAGCGAAAATCCCCCCAGACCTCCGGCTGCATTTGAGACATTGAAAAAATGCTCCAGAGTGTTGCTCAGCATGAGGGTGAGTAGAAAATTAAGGCATATCATTCTTTGGGTGAAATATTCCTTAAATTAAAATTGTTTTATTCAGGTAAGGTGTTTTTTTTGCCCCCACAATTATCTTATTGGTCTTATTGTTACATTGCAATGTTCGTACATTATATCAAGTAATGATACAACATTATAATACAAATTATTTAATTATTATTTTAATTGTATTGTTTTTGACCTCTGACATTCGACCATGCTCTATCAAACAAAAAATTAGAAGTTTTAATTTGAATTAAATTAAATATTTCTCATGTTAAAAATTAGAACTTTTTACTTTACTTTACTTACTCACCATTGATGATTTGTTTTACTGTGATGCCTGGTAACCACAGTTTGTATGTCAGTGTGATCAGACTTTGTTTCACTGTTCAATGGCCGGTGTGAGGGAGGAATGACAATAAGCTCTTGCTGTTTTACTCTCATATTACATGTAATTTCTTTAATCAGTGCGCTAAAAAATCGAATGCTGAGATAACTCAGTGCACTCGTGTGATGATGCACTCCTGCCATGCATCCTCTGCTGTCAGATTGACCGCATCTTACCCAGATACAGCAGTGTTATTTTCTGATTGGCTGACAAGTCAGTTTCAGCATCTTGCTAACAGCATCTTGCTACACGTTCGCATGTAGTGCTGTTACTCGGTGGGCACTACACAATACATTTTAAAGCAGGAGAAATACCAGGTGTGGCGTGTCAGAGAGTGAAAAGATTTAAATGCTTGTCTCATACGCTGAATGCGTGGGACTTGAGAGCCCAGGAAACGAAGGTTACGTATGTAACCACGGTTCTATGAATCCTGGATGACCGCCAGAGGCGGTGCTTTAAGCACTGGATGACACATCCGCGCATGCGCAGGTCGAGTAGTTATACCAACAAAGTCATGTGTGACCCCTGATGACCCCACTGGGTCTATATCTTCTGGTGTCATCAGAGGATCTGTTCCTGCAGAATCTTCTCGTGAGCTCACGTGATTCTGAGTGACAGAATGCTCTGGCGGTCATCCAGGATTCATGGAACCGTGGTTACATACGTAACCTTTGTTCTATTTCATCCTTCCTGACCGCCAGAGGCGGTGCTTTAAGCACTGGATGACCTATACCAACATGGTCACGAGGAATCACCTTACCCAATGCCATGCAGTGAGGCTGAAGGAGGCATCAAGACAATCCCTGCCAGTGGAGGGAGGGAGGAATGTTTAACTTTGTAGAACTTGAGAAGGTGCTCGGCGATACCCAAAAAGCCGCAGCACAGATTGCCTCCAGGGGGACACCCTGGAGGGCTGCCCACGACATGTAGATAGTTTGTGTTGAATGACCCATCTTAGACACTCAGGAGCTATAAACAAAACCTGGAGGTCCCCAACAGGCTTTGCTGTGGTGGTGGCTAGGAGGAAGGAAGCCTTTGCCCCTAACCACTTTGGCACTCCGGTTGGTAAGGGGTCAAATGGAGGCAGACAGAGATGATCCAGTACAAGGGGCAGGACCCAAGCCAGCACCCTTGAGACTCACACAGGACAAGGCCTTATAGCCCTTTTGAGGGAAAAAGGGGGCGCCAATCTATGGCAACCAACTGCGTTATTGTCAATAAACTGTGTCCACAGGAAACAGCGGCAACATATATCCACAGAGCAGACCTAAGATTGCAGAAAGAGTGGCGCAGAGCAGCACTTGGCATTCTCATTCCTGTCTGTACTCCAAGATGAGAATAGCTTCCATCTATTGTCATAATGAATGCAGGTAGAAGAAGCCCCAGTATGTAGGACTGTTGTGCAGATAGATGTAGGGCACTCAACCAGTAATGGGTTGAGCCTTGCAGTAGGCAGACTCCGCGTTGAAGACATCGAGGGTTGGGGTGCCCAATCTGATCCCTCATTTGGGATCAAATCTTGCATAAAAGAGGCACCTTGGCCAGTTGTGGCCAAGGCGTCCTGCCCCAGGGGACTGTTTTTCTTTCCCTTAGAGAAAAACCTGAGTGGGCAATGTGTTGTTACTCTCTAGGCAAACAGGTCTACCTGTGCCCTGCCAAAGAGACACCAGATGTCTTGTACCATGTCTGAGTGAAGATTCTCCTGACGGCGGCTTGCCCTGAGACAAGAAGTCTGCCACCTCATTGTTCACTCCAGGGAGATTCATTGCCCCAGGCTGGCAAGTCGGGGGAAGTTCAAGCTAGGAGTTTCTGGGCTACCCAAAGTAGACTAATAGACCTGGTGCCCCATGATGATTTATCTGGGAGACAGCAGTAATAGTGGCCAGTCGTACAAGGACGTGTTTCTGTCTGAGATATGGCATGAGATGCTTTGGGGCAAAGTGCACTGCCTGAATCTCTAGTGTATTGACATGGTCCAAGTCGATCCAAGGGACCACTGCCCTTGAACTGCTCTCTTCTGCCGGACCACGCCCTCATCTGAGGGGGGCATCCAATATGACATTTTTGCGGCGAGCTACAACTGAACCAATAGCCACGCCCCTCTGCATAAAAAATCTTTGCCTCCATGGGGCCAGTGCAAGGAGGTGCTGATAGCACACCACAAGTTTCCCATGTCTGTGCCGTCGAAGACAGATCAAAGCTGTTCCGCCACCTTTGGAGGGAGAGTAGTGACAGCAGGCCCAGCAGTATGACTATCGCTGCTGCTACAAACAGTAGATGACCGGCCCCAAGGCCTCAATCCTAGCCCCCTGACCCGTAGGAGGTCAGTAGGGGCAATGGTGCATGCAGGGGGCCCGAGTTTGCTTAAGTGGCAAGCGATCAGGTGATCGTAAAGGTTTGAGCAGACTGATGACTGGGGCGCTGTGCTTAGCGCTGAAGCCCTTGAGGACCACTGTTGTTAGTCCAGGACTGAGAACAGCACTCAGGGGGGGCTAGAGCATTCCTAAGCCTGTGCTGATGAGGCATGCTCCTAATCAGCCAAGAAGGCTGTTGCCTGGTCTGTCCAGCTTGGATGGTCCACCCTAGAGCAGCCAATCCGAACATTTCACCGGGGTCCACAGGAACACTGGTAGCATCTTTCTACTTGTCTCTGTGAGGGGAGACTGGGCCAACCCTAGCAGCAAGCCTGGATGATTGTGGACATCACTTGTCCTAACTCTCTTATCAGAGCAAAGATGATTCACTGAGACTGTGGAGTGATTCATCAAGTGATGCATCATGTAGGGAGGTTGAAAGGGCAAACATCAGGTGAGACATGGAGTTCCCTGTACGCACCATGCAAGCAGCATCATAACCGTGGACAGAAGATCATCTGTC
The DNA here is from genome assembly GCA_036419115.1 of Scarus forsteni. Taxonomy (NCBI): domain Eukaryota; kingdom Metazoa; phylum Chordata; class Actinopteri; order Labriformes; family Labridae; genus Scarus; species Scarus forsteni. Next base: position 1,232,745 of record JAZDUH010000075.1, read on the forward strand.
ACTGTCTGAGGACACGGACACCTTGCATCCTGCCTCAGGGCTTCATCAGGTGGCCAGTAAGGGCCACAATGTCTGGCTCAATAGCCGTCATGTGCCCAACCCATACTTACCGCGTCTTGCATTGCTGCAAGGGCTGGGCTGCCAGATGGTAGACCCCTGAAGAAAGGTGTGACTCCCTCACTCCTTTCTTCAATGGGGCACCTCTTGCTGCTAAAGCCTGACGTTTAGACTCCGATTAACGTCCTGATGAAATATTACCACCCCAAAGGTGTTCTACCTCTGCAAGTCTAACAGCCATAACAGCACTTGGCATGTTGCTGCAGTTCATGCGAGGATCTTCAGACAGAGCTTCCCTCAATGCTCGAGGCCCAAGCAAGAGGGACAGAGGACATGACCATCTTCAGGCTGCATTAGGAGCCATACAGGAATCACGGTGAATCACAGTCACTGTGAGTCACCAATGATCATGGTGACTGTTGTGAGCACCAACAACATAGGAGCTGGGAGGGAAGAGTGAACACTACCTTCACCAGCAAATTACTAAGTAAAAAACACAGCTAGCAAGAGAGCAGTAGCTGACTTCATTTGGGGAGCAGGGAACACAGACGCTGCCCTCACCAGTACAAAGTATATTATAACTCAGTTACTGATTACGTACATAAATCACGATTAGCTTAAATAAAATACTATTACCACACATCAATTGATAAGGAGGTACACTCCTATGCTACAGAGGGAGTGAACACACTGCCGAGTCGCCTTTTGATTATGAAGCTGTACACACCCGAGCTACAGAGGAAGCGAACACACTGCTATGTAGCTGGTAGATCATAGAGCCATACACATCCGAGCTACAGAGGGAGCGAACGCACTACCATGTAGCTGGTTGATTATGGAGCTTACACACCTGTGCTACAGAGGAACCAAAAACACTGTCGTGTAGCCGGTTGATTATGAAGCTGTACACATCCGAGCTACAGAGTGAGCGAACACACTGCCATGTAGCTGGTTGATCATAGAGATGTACACATCCAAGCTACAGAGGGAGCGAACGCACTGCCATTTAGCCGGTTTTATTATGGAGCTTACACACCTGTGCTACAGAGGAAGCTAAAACACTGTCGTGTAGCCAGTTCATTATGGAGCTTACACATCCGAGCTACAGAGGGAGTGAAAACATTGTCGTGTAGCCGGAAGATTACAGAGCTCACACACCTGTGCTACAGAGGAAGCGAAAACACTGTCGTGTAGCCGGTTCATTATGAAGCTGTACACATCCGAGCTACAGAGGGAGCGAAGACACTGTCGTGTAGCCGGTTCATTATGGAGCTTACACATCTGAGCTACAGAGGGAGCAAACGCACTGCCATGTAGCCGGTTGATTATGAAGCTGTACACACTTGTGCTACAGAGGAAGCAAAAACACTGTCATGTAGCCGGTTCATTATGGAGCTTACACATCCGAGCTACAGAGGAAGCGAAAACACTGTCGTGTAGCCGGTTGATTATGAAGCTTACACATCCGAGCTACAGAGGGAGCGAACGCACTGCCATGTAGCCGGTTGATTATGAAGCTGTACACACCTGTGCTACAGAGGAAGCGAAGACACTAAGTGCGTTTCCATTACCCTTGGATATGCGCAAAATGTAAATAGCGCTATAAAAAACTGGTAATGGGAACACCTGAATTTCGAAAAAGCACTAAAATATCGCTAAAAAGTTTTTACGCTTTCGTGAGGTGGTTTTTTAGACGTTTCGACATTCAAATATATGGCAAAAGCGCAATGGAAACACTTTTTCCGCAATTATACGTCACAGGACGTGACATACCTAGCCACATGATCACTTCTCTGTGAGTAAACATGGCGCGCTACGTTTGGACAGAGGAGGAGACGGAGACTTTTCTCGCAATTATTTTCGAGAAAAAAACATAACGGCCATACTAGACAGCAAACAACAGAGGAATGCAGAGTGTTATAAGGAGATAGAAACTGAAATGAGGGAGAAAGGGTTCGACAAGCCTTGGCATATTCTCCGCAGCAAATGGAAAACTCTGAAGCAACGCTACCTGGCAGAGCAACGCCTATTGTGCAAAAGCGGAGCTTGGGGGAAGGCAAAGATAAAGTTTAAATACTTCAATGCCATGAACAGAATTTTGGGACATCGCCCCATCGTGCAAGCAATGTCCTCAACAATTAACAGTATGGGTAAGTCTGAGCTTTTCGTTTGTATTTTGTTTGATGAAGTTAGCAGAAGTGCTAAAGAAAACGTAGCATTACCATAATGTTAGGATTCAGCTACAACATGTATGTTGTGTTTTATCACATAAGACTCCCCTAGCACAACCCAATTATTGTAATATTTGGCGTTTCTTTTGAATGATTACAAGTTACTGTATTTGATTATGTTATTATTTTATGTATTACAGAAGCTGAAGCACACACCGAGGAACCAATCTGGGAGACTTCTAGAGCTGAAACGATTCCTCGAATATTCACGAGTACTCGATTACAAAATATCCTCGAATTAAATTTTGTGCCTCGAAGCCTCGTTTAATATAAAATTATACATATAAATATATATCTGGACTACTACACAGAGCACGGTGTTTGACACCGACGGTCATTTCTGTGGCACGACGCGCTTGCTACCTCCGCTGCTGCGCGGCTTGTAAAATCATGAAGGAAGAGAAAAGAGAGGGACAGAAAGGAGAGAGTCTGCAGAAGAAATGGCAGAGAGTGTCCCAAGTGTGTGGTCACTCCAAGAAGGGATGAAAAGAAAACACAGTGTCTGATGTCAAACAGAGTGAGCTTATCATGTAGCTTAGCACAATAGCATGTTGTTCGGGCTGCAACTATTACTATTACAGTATTTTAAATATGCTCATCACAGACATGCTTCCTCTTTCCATGGTGGAGGACACAGGATTTAAGAACATGATCAAGGATTTCAATCCAAACTACACAATGCCCTCCAGAACACACTTCACAAATATAATTGCAGAATAATATTACTGCTTTGTAAATCAGTGTTCTATTGGCTTTGTTTTAAGCCAGTACTGGTTTAAATTTGGAAGTTGTTAAAATAAAAACCCTTTTCTGAGGAATAAACGGCATTTGGTTGCTCATTTTGAAAGCCCTAACATGTTGCATTGTATACAATTGATTTATTTGTTTAAAAACAAAAAGGTATATTTTGTTAGAGTACTCGAGTACTCGCAGAAATAATTGACAGAGTACTCGATTCCAAAAATACACGATAGTTGCAGCTCTAGAGACTTCTACGGATTCGGAGGGTATAGTAATCGGCTACAGATCGGCTTAGTTGCATCATATTAATCACTTGGATAATAGAATTGGTGGTGGATAAAAAAAGTAATAAAGAAAAATAAAAGTGAGCTTATTATCTGGCCTCAAAAACACAATAGAGAAAGCTTAATTTGAGGAGAAACAGGATATGTAATTTAAAGAAAACTAGTCATGAACAATATTATTTTCTATTGCATAAAGAAACCGTTTATTCGTTTCCCAAATGTAAGATTTTTTATTTCAGTATGCATTAAACAGAACACAGTGTATTACCTCTGCTAAGTAGGGTATGCTTTTGCTGGGGTTTGTCTTTGTTTTGTCTTCGAGCAAATTCAGGCAAAAACTACTGGATAAATTTATGTGGAAATTTTACCAGAGTTGTGGTCCAGACCACACCTCTTGTCCAAAGAAGAAATCATTATATTTAGGTGGTGATAATTGCATAATTGGATGCAAACAATTTACAAAAAAAATTCTAAAAATGCCATAACTTAACATTGGGCCTTATTTAAAAAAAATCTTATCTCGATGGATTTGATTCAAAATGCACAGGATAATATATATGACATAGCTCTATCATCAAGTTAAATTTCATGTGGATCCCGTCCTGTCTATACAAAATAAATTTAGGACTATAATGGTGGGTTGAAATCACAATTCATGGGGGAAAACTGAGCTACTTGGCAGAGGTCTTTCTAGTTAATCTTTTTATCCCTTTGCAAATACTTCAGTTCCATGTTATTGTGAAAAGTTATCTTATTGAAGTTGCTTTAAAACTCACACTAAGCTGTATGAAACACCTTTTTTAGCTTTCTAAGAATTCTTAATTTTACAGGCTACATATTTTTTCATTTATCACATTTTATTCACTTTTCATGTTACTATAGGATCATTTGATGTCTTGCCCTCATCACCCCATGATGACACTCCTGATGTACCAGATGAGGGAGATTCATCCCAGCCTCCAGCCTCACCTCAAGAAACATGGAGACAGCCAAAGAAGCATCGAGCCTCAGCTCCATTGTTGCACATGAGCATGATGAGAGAAAAAGCAAAACAGGATCAGGCCACCCTCGCTAAAACTTCTGATGTGCTCAGTCGAGTAATTCAATGTTTTGAGAGGGCAACAGAGGTGGCAGAGCACCATGCTCGTGCTCTGGAAGTGATTGCTGAAGCACGGCTCCCTTTCCCGCAGCAAACACCTCCGGCATATTCTTCCTACGACCAAGAGCAGCAGCCTGTTGCATACCACCACCCATAATCCCATCACCAGCAGCAGCCTCTTCCTGCCTCTTCCCAAGACCATTCCCACTGGGGTATTTTATGTGTTTCGAAATTGCGTTGAGCAATTTCAAGTGCCTTGGGTCCATCTGGAAGACTGATTAATTGTTTCATTAGCTTGTTGCATATCGCTTGGCAAACCCCATATACACACCTGTGCACAGTGGTTTTGCTTACACCAAATGTCTCTCCTATTACCCTGTACTCGGAACAGGCTGCGAGTTTGTACATGGCAATAGCAACACCCTTTTGAGTAGGCACTGGCTCCCGAGGGCACGGGAAATCGGGTGCTACAAGAGGCTCAATAGCATCACACAGCTCATTGAATGTGGCTCGAGTCATTCTAAAATTCTGGATCCACAGTTCCACAGATCCACAGTTCGTCAGTATCATTTACTATCCTCTCCCAGAAATCCCTGATACGTTCCCTTTGCCACACATACGGAATTCGCCTATGAACCATTGCCCGTAGTCTTCGTCTCTTGTTCAAAACTGTCAAGGCAACCACAGCCGGTGTAAACATCACTACACCATGGATGTATTATTTTAACTGGATGCCGGACGGAAAAATGGCGCCCGTTCATTTCTATGGGAGTTGCTCACCCAGCGCATACGCCGAAAAAAGTTTCTGGCTTCCGGGTTTACTTCCTGGTTATTGGGCCCATAGAGCAGGCGCAGTAAAGTCATCTCCCATAATGCTTCACGCCAATGGGAACGAGAGAAGCGCGGTCTTGAAGTGACGCGCGGCTACGATAAAAATCTACCGCGGATGAAATTTACAGTATGAGAGGTGAACAAACTCAAATAATAAGTTTTAGGGCACATGATCAGACTACGATGTGATATAATGACATTATATACGTAATAAGTCTTTATAATAAGAGTTTAAGACGAGTGATTTTTATTTGATGGCTTTCTTTAGCTGAAAATCATGCGATTAAACAACAGAAAAACTGTTGTGGACTTTAGCAGTCCATCAACCAAATAAATCAGAGTTATTTGTTCATTTTATTAATCCCATATTGAGAGATGACTGCTTATCAGATCAACTTACAATGATGATTCAAAGGTTTTTACCTTTTTTCATGGACATATTAATGAGGCTTTCGCTGTAAATCTCATACTGTTCTTAACAATGCATAAAGTCCTTGTGTTACCCATTCATTTTCTCTTTTTATTTTTCTGATAGGCAATCTGATAGTCTTTAGATGAACCATGGATGGAACCCGGGGATGAGACCCAGATTAAGACTGGCTTCTCTAATACTGTTCTGTTTCTTTATAGGTTTTTATCTACTTTGTTAACCCTTGAGGCAAAGTTCAAGTCATCAGAGGTCAAATTGGCTCTGTCTGTATGTTTTCTTGATCAACAGAGAGCTTCCTCTGTCCTTATGGCAAAAAAATAAAATAAAATAAAATGAAGAAAAAACATTTAAAAACCGTATATCTGTGGTTAGGTAGGAAGATGTGGAAAAGATTTTAAGCAGTAAAAGTAAAAAAAATATTAAGGTTTATCAATTTTATTAAACTTTTATGAGAAGAATCAAATTGGTGCACAAGAGGTTTTTCTTTTAATTTCTTGAATAAACTAATTGCTTTTTCTAATGAATACTGTATGTGGGTCACAATTATATTTATGTATTTAGTTATGTATTTATTATTAGGCCATATTGTCCTGGTGTCTATTTTCTGTCTGGGATTCAAAATGGTGTCACTGTCATGAAACACTCAGAAAATAGGTAGACAACAGTGTATGTCAGTAAAACTGTCAATGGTAGTGATGTTTCAGGAATATCACTCATATTTTATCTGAACAAATCAAAATACTACATTTGTAATAAAAGTTCTAAAAAATGTACTTTATTCAAAAACAGACAGCGTTGGGAGTGAACAGTGTGATGGAACTACTGAACTAAAAGTGAACTAATGTGACCTAAAATATAGGCTATGAAATAAACAAATACATTATTATCATTAATAACATTAGGAGTAAATAGTCCAAGACCTCTAAGTCACACACACTCACATAAATGGTTAGTTTTGTTTGATTTGTCAATTTCTAATGATAACTTCAGTTAAGATGTTCACTTATAAGTGGTTAAATACTCATGTTAAATGAAAGCCTGTTCCATGTATGTTTCCAGCCTTAAATTTTTAAGATATAATGTTATGGGGTAAGGTTTATATTTGTTATACTTTATTTTCTATAAAATATGAATGGCATAAAAAATGTAAGAAATCAAAATAAAAACACAATACAATGAAATGTTTTAAAAAATGTTTTTGAGTCTTACTTAAAAAATGTAATTCACGTTAATGTTTAATGAATTATTCTCAGAAAAAAATGCCAATGTTCTAGGTAGGCCAAAAAAGTTTTAATGAAACTTCTTTATTAAACCATCCTCCACAGCTGCAGGACACTCTTTTCCCTGGAGTGATGCTCCTCTACCTCCAATCTCTGTTGAGAGAAAAATCTTAAATTAAAAATAAAAAATCTTACTTAATCAACTGGAACATGACAATTGTGTTGTTATTGATCTTTATTGTACTTTATCAATTTATTAAAGTAAAGTTTTTCGTTTTATAAAGTCTCTCTTTTATTATTATTTTTACGGTCTAAAACTTACATTATCTGAATGTATTATTTATAAAACAATTAATACATTTACATATATTCCGAATAAAGATCCATCTACCAAACACAACTCCGTGATCCCCTGACACATATTCTACACATTAGCTACAGTTAGTCGGGCACGTTTTTTTAAACTTTCTTTAAACTGAATATACTTGTGATGTAGGACCATCGTTTAAGTAAAATGTATCTTATTTAATTCTTTATTTCATATATTATCCAATACACAGCAGTCTAATGTAAGCACAGTCAAGATACGTGGATTTAATTGAAATATAAAGTCTAAATACGTTTACAAACCAGAACTATCAAGCGAGTGATAGTTAACTCTGAGAAAATACATGTGTTAAGTCACTCTATGTCAAAAATAAACTCACCGTTAAGTCGTTTTCTCAACTTTCAGAACAATTTTGGACCAAAGAGCCTGAAAGAAGTTAGCGGGCGTCCTCGCTCCCGAGACACAGCATGACCGCGCTTTGACAGTGCGTGTGTACAGCTGTGACGTCACCAGAGAGATAGCGACTTTCCTCTGGCTTTTCTGGCCTTTTTAACACTTTTTGACCGATCAAAAGTCCAAGTCTTAAAAATATAAAATACAAAGATCTGTTATTGACCGTGCTTACAGCTGGAGATGTCCTGTAAACGGTTTTACAGCCTTCTCTTTTACTATTGCCACCTATGGGAAAAATGCTTTTTGGGCCCAATGGGGATTTTTCGTTGCAATACCACGAGTGGCCACTGGGAAAAATCGGCATGCCGCCGAGGGGCGGTCTGGTATCCAGTTCTCATAATACATCCATGCACTACACCTACACGGAACAGGTTTTGAGCGTCCATCTTCCAGCAGTGAAGTCTCGCGGGATGATATTTTGCAAGAGTTACGGCGCTCCTGCCTAGAACAACCTTCAATGGAAACACGTTCAAAGTGCAAATATACTTTGTCAAAAACTTAGGAATATCGCTTTTATTTTGTGAAAAACTGTAATGGAAACCCAGATACTGTCGTGTAGCCGGTTCATTATGGAGCCTACCCATCTGAGCTACAGAGGGAGCGAACGCACTGCCATGTAGCCGGTTGATTATGAAGCTGTACACACCTGTGCTACAGAGGAAGCGAAAACACTGTTGTGTAGCTGGTTCATTGTTGAGCTTATACACCTGTGCTACAGAGGGAGCAAACACACTGCCCTGTAGCCTGTTGATAATACAGCCGTTCTCACCCGTGCTACGGCCAGTGGTGTAAAGGAACGAACTAATAGTACTTAGTTACAGTACCTAAAGGATAACTTCGGTTCCTGCAGCTTTTACATTGTTTAAAGAATGAAGAACAACAATATACTCACCCAGAAGGCTTTCCTGATGCAAACGGTGCTTCGGGAGATATTTAGATCCAAAATCCAGCAGCGGACACCGATAAAATGGTAGCCTGTAGGGCATGGATCGCCGCTCCTGAAAACTGCATTAATCGTACAAAAACTCGTGTTTTTCACCAATATTCCATCATGATCCGTTCCGGATGATCCACCATTGCAGTCTGTCTCTCCACACAGCACTGTGTGGCTGAACTGACGAGTTTGTTTACGTGCCCTTCGCGCTTGAGCAGTGCGGCTCATTGTTTCAGGGGAAGGCCAGCAGCTACAATCGACTTTCTTCTTCCAGTTTTGTGCAAAATGGACGAATATCTATGGGATGAAGATGTTGTGGAGGAGAACTTTGAATATGATGGGCGTCCTTACAGTTTGGAGCCACAGTATACAGATAAGGAGCTCATAGAAAGGAGGAAGCGATCGCAACGCTCCAGAGAGTACTGCGCATGCGCGAAGGGCACAAACAAACTCGTCAGTTCAGAGGTTAGTACAGCCACACAGCGCTGTGTAGAGAGATACAGACTGCAATGGCGGACCATTCTGAGCGAATCATGATGGAATATTGGTGAAAAACACGAGTTTTTGGACGATTAATGCAGTTTTCAGGAGCGGCGATCCATGCCCTACAGGCTACCATTATATCGATGTCCGCTGCTGGATTTTGGATCTAAATATCTCCCGAAGCACCGTTTGCATCAGGAAAGCCTTCTGGGTGAGTATATTGTTGTTCTTCATTCTATAAACAATGTAAAAGCTGCAGGAACCGAACTTTTCCTTAAGTATGTTTTGGGAGTATCTATACTTTACTTGAGTTTATATGTTTTTTGCAACTTTTACTTTTACTTCACTACATTAAAAATTAAAAAATGATACTTTTACCTCGTTACATTTAAATTGTCAACTTAGTTACTCACTACATAATAAAATGTGAATATAAATTACACTTATTTTCACATTTTATTTTGAAGAGGATCGTACAGACTGTTTGTGCTCTTGAGCGAAGCTGAACACACCTCTGCCTGCCTCTGCAGCCTGTGAACGACTGTTTAGCATTGCAGGACTTGTATTCAGCCCACAAAGAGCACGACTGAACTCATGCAATTTTGAAAATCAACTTCTGCTAAAGATGAACCGCAAGTTTGTGGACTTTACGTAAGGGAGGAATGGAGAGAGGGAGTAAGAGGTGAAGGGAGCTGAGGGAGGGAGGAAGAGTTAAACTTAATAAAGCTTGGGAGAGCAACAACTATTTGTACCTGTTCTCTTTTATACTCCTGTTTATACTTTTACTTTTAATACTTAAGTACATTTAATAGTAGCTACTTTAAGACTTTTACTTAAGTGATTTTTTAATGAGTGACTTTCACTTTTAGTTGACTATATTTTATATAAGATATATTTACTTTTACTCAAGTATGGGTTTCAAGGACTTTTTACACCACTGGCTACGGCTAAGAGTTTCACGCTGAACAAACACCAGCCGCGCGACAAACACTGTATAAGAAAAGGTGTACTCACAGATCAGGAGCGACCAACCTCAGGGATGGTGATCCGAAGGGAAAAGCCGAAGAGGCTAAGCTCTCGCAGCCCTTGGAGGGTGACTGAACAGCCACAGCTCCGATCAATCATCAAAGGGCTACTAGCAAGGAGATTCAATGTAACTCGACTATCCAACACCTACGAGCGAGAAATGTGAAGGAACAGATCCTCTGATGACACCGGAAGATATAGACCCAGTGGGGTCATTAGGGGTCACACGTGACTTTGTTGGTATAACTACTCGATCTGCGCATGCGCGGATGTGTCATCCAGTGCTTCAAGGGACAGTTCAGTATTTTTGAAGTGGGGTTGTATGAGCTCCATATGGTCACTAAGGACAGTAGATACTGTGGAAAGTTCTCTCCTCTCCACCAGAAAGCCACAGTCTGTGACCATCGGTGACGAAGAAAAAGACGCTAATAGAAAAGTACCATACCGGAGTTAAAGGCTATTTTCTCCGCCTACAAGAATTCAAATCAAAAAGTAATACCACAGTTTAAGAGTACGCTACATAGACAATTTTTGAAGTGCATTGATCTTTCGGAAATATAAAGTTTATCCGGACCTAAGCCGACTCACGCCGTGTGTCCCTCTGCTAAATCACTCTGCCGTAGTTAGCTAGCTGCTTTTAATGGCTGTTTTAGACTAATTAAAAGCACATTATAAGACAAATATTGCTGAGATGGGTTTCTGAGATGCTTCCCTTGATTCAGAAACAGATGTGCATCATGGAGAACTCAGCTTTCACCGTATTCCTCTGCGTAACGAGGGCATTCGGTTACACAGTATAGTGAATGCATCTCTGTTACCTGTTACCTGACAGATTGTTATGATCAACAAACATCCTCCTCTACTCTGCTTATTTGTCTCTGACAGATCATTATTACTTACTTTGAGCAGAAACTGTCATTAGGTCCTTCAGGTCTGGGACGTTTTTCCAGTCTATCTTCGGGAGGTGAAAGTATGTCCACAAAACTCCGGGAAAGGAAAGTCCGTTTGCAAGTAATATCGCCGTCCATATCACCTATTCCCAGGTCAAACATTCGCCCCACTGTTTATTTACGTCTCTATCTTGATGTCCAGTGTCCGTGGATGTTTCCTCTATATTCCTCTTTAGCGACTCATCCTTTGTAAAGTCCGGTTGGTGTCCTCTTGACTCCAAACTGAATGAGACTTCATCGGCGCTGTCATAATAATCCCTTTTTTAATTTCCTGCACTCTCTTCCTCATGCCGCTGACAGTCAAAACAGAAGAGTTATGATACTTGATAAAAGTTATACGAAGCATCTGAAGCCGCTAGCGTGCTAATGTTTTGATCAGCTGAGAGGGGGGGACTGATTTATCGGAGGGACACTCCGCCCCTTCCCCTCTCAGCTGATCAAAACATTACCACGCTAATGGCTGCTGATGCTTGGTATAACTTTTATCAAGTATCAGAACTTTTCTGTTTTGACTGTCAAAAGCAGGAAATTAAAAAGATGTATTAAGACAGCGCCAGTGAATCTCATTCATTGGAGTCCTGAAGGACCTAATGACAGTTTCTGCTCAAAGTAAGTAATAATGATCTGTCAGAGACAAATGAGCAGAGTAGAGGAGGCTGTTTGTTGATCATAACAATCTGTCAGGTAACAGGTAAGAGAGATGCATTCACTATACTGTGTAACCGAATGCCCTCGTTACGCAGAGGAATGCGGTGAAAGCTGAGTTCTCCATGATGCACATCTGTTTCTGAATCAAGGGAAGCATCTCAGAAACCCATCTCAGCAATATTTGTCTTATAATGTGCTTTTAATTAGTCTAAAACAGCCATTAAAAGCAGCTAGCTAACTACGGCGGAGTGATTTAGCGGAGGGACACACGGCGTGAGTTGGCTTACGTCCGGATAAACTTTATATTTCCGAAAGATTAATGCACTTCAAAAATTGTCTATGTAGCATACTCTTAAGCTGTGGTATTACTTTTTGATTTGAGTTCTTGTAGAAAATAGCCTTTAACTCCAGTACGGTACTTTTCTATCAGCATCTTTTTCTTCGTCACCGATGGTCACAGTCTGTGGCTTTCTGATGGAGAGGAGAGAACTTTCTACAATATCTACTGTCCTTAGTGACCATATGGAGCTCATACAACCCCACTTCAAAAATACTGAACTGTCCCTTTAATGCACCGCCTCTGGCGGTCAGGAAGGATGAAGTAGAACTACAGAACCACGTGTGATTGGGTGTAAACTGTGACAAGCATGTCCGGTCGAGATTTCAAAATTAAGGCATATATTAATGATGACGATGTTGATGTTGATGTTCATCAATGTGATTGGATCATTGCTTAAACAACCGATGTATCGATTCCAGGTTGATGGATCATTACACCCCTAATATGTGTGGTAGTTATGTAAGTTTTATGCTTCACACAGGAGCACAAATTCAAAGGCCTCTTTGGGGATTTACTTAATCTCTCTGTCCTTCAGGTGAGATGAAATTAACAATACCATTGTTATTAGCCTTGCAGAGCAGACATACTGCCTGATTCTGAAATCATGCATCTCCGTCTTGCCACCCTCTATTGTGGAACTATATCACTCGGCTAAGTGCTGAACGACCCAATCGGGGAAGAGAGGCAGTGAGCAGCGGGCTTGATGACAACAGGAAGTGACTCGACAGAAGGTGAAGTCACATCTGTTGTATAGATAATGGTCGCTAACGTCTGTTACCCTGTGTCATTTATGGTTACTCAGTAATACTTGCCAAGATATGCTCTCCTCATAAGTTAACTTCGTAGGGATTGCCTTTGATGAGGTTAATGTCACATATAAGTGTTAAATAATACATCTGTATGGGGTAATTTAATGGGAAACGATAGTCTAAAGTAGGGATGTGACGTATGAAAATATCATATCACGGTTATTGTGACTAAAATTATCACGGTTCACATTGCACATTATTATCGCAGTATTGTTGCAGTGTGCTCCAAATGTTCAAAAAGTACTTTTACACAGTCTTGAAATATTTTAATCCCTTTAATGAGGGTCCTCGCCCAAGGGGAAAGACCTCTTCTTGCTAGAGCGAGAAGAGGTCCTTGCCCTTGGGCAAGGACCTTATTGTTCCTGCTTCGTTTCTTTCTTCTTATTTGTTATTTTATTATTACGCTCACCCGGTCATTAAACCTTAATTTGACCCCCTAAACATGCTCAAAAACTCACCAAAACAAGCACACACCTCAGACCCGCCGAAAAATTTGATAAAATGAAAAAATTAACCCCAAACATGCTAAAATGTGCTCTCTAGCGCCACCTATAGGCAAAAAAACGCTAAAATGGCTGTAACTTCCACTAGGAATGTAGTAGAGAGATGAAACCAACACCAAAATGTTCGTCTCATCAAGACCCACAAATCTTGACACCCCTGACCTAACTCAAACAGGAAGTTGGCTATTTTCCCTTCAAAGTAAAATTTCAGGTGAAAAATAGGCTAGACGAAAAATTATCTTCTCCGATACCGTAAATGGTATCAGCTTGAAATGCGGGGAGATGATAGAGGAGACATCGATGAACGAAAGTTGTAGAGGGATTTGTTGTTTCTCAAACGGTTTCCGAATGACGAGCCCTCAAAGTTAGTCATGCTGACACAGGCCTCGCAGCTCTTTTCCACTGACTTCAATTGAGAACTGACAGAACAGTAGGGGACATCTTGTGACAGTTGGGCCAAAACAGAAAAAACTAAACAAAATTCAGCTTTAAAAGTTACATTACTGGATTCCTGACAACATTTCACATAAAAAGGTCATATTTTTAGAGAGATTGAGTCAAAATTGTGGCCGCTATGAGGAGTTGTTTTACAACAGAGAGCACATCTCACAGAGCAGGCAAAAGTGACTCTGCCATGATCTTCACAGCTGATGATGTCACACACTGATTAACAGGTTCACCTCAGCCGGACGTAAATGGTGTCAGCTTGAAATGCGGGGAGATGATAGAGGAGACATCGATGAACGAAAGTTGTAGAGGGATTTGTTGTTTCTCAAACGGTTTCCGAATGACGAGCCCTCAAACTTTGTGAACCCCAGAGAAGCCCTCCCTACCTCCCCTATCAAATGAATGGGAGAGGAAAACTCAGAATCAGACTTCCTGTGACAGTTGGACCTCTTCAGAGAAAACAATAACTCGTATGGATATAAAAATGACACGGTTGGATTCCTGACAAATTTTCACATAAAAAGGTCATATTTTTAGAGAGATTAGATCAAAATTGTGGCAACTGTGAAAAAATGTTTGAGAGTGATCGTTGCTCTGCAGCTCAGGCCAGTTGGGCTGTCTCTGACACTTCAGAGAGAGCATCTCCAGATGATGTCATCCCATTCCATGGCTGTGGGACATGTTGTCATGACAACAGGAGGAGCCACAGAATGCCTCATACACAGCCAAGACAGAGGCTGCTGACAGCACTACAGATACACATATCAGTCTAACTCAGAGCACTTTTTAGGGATGAAAAAAGATGAAACCCTCAAACTGGAGGTCAACTGACCATGAGGGACCTGCGAGACAGCGAGGACCCGTCCAAGTTGCTTGCAGCTTTAATATTATAATTTTAACAGTTTTTTTGTCTGTTTTTGTCAATAACTTTGTCAGGAAATGTCCTATAAATAAACTTGTTTACATTTTTTAATGAGAAATAAAAGTAAACAATTCTGATAAGTATTTGTCATTATTATGTTATCTAAGCTTTAAACAGTGCATAATTACAAGAAAAGAAAAAAATATTTGAACTTTAAACAGTATTCTCTTTATAAACAATTGTAAATGAACATGTTCAAAGTTTGAGATGACCAGAAATAAACTTAACCTAGTTGACATACACTCACACATTTTTGTTTGCCTACAGCATTAGTGTCCATGTTACAGCTCATTATATTAGACCATGTCCTGTTTTTTTTTTTCTTTTTAACTAACGATAGTCCCTGAAGCAGTTAGCCCCTTCATGACTCTTTTCTGCTCTCCCCTTTCACCCTTTCAATGGCAGATCTCCTCGACATCTCCTTTAATATTTACAAATTACGATTGATGAAATCCATAAAACACATTATGATGGAAAAAGACGATCTACTACGAAATACGGCAAATAAACGGCGAAAGAACGGCAAGAACACACTCCACCCTGCTGAAAATTGCAGCTAGATCCAGCTTAAGCTGGTAGCTTGTCTTAGCTGGTCTTAGCTGGTCTTAGCTGGTCTTTGCTGGACAGACCAGCTAAGACCACCTAGTGAGCTGGTCAGTCCACCAGCTAAGGTCAGCTTACTAGCTGGACTTAGCTGGTCAGTCCACCAGCTAAGGTCAGCCAACTAGCTGGACTTAGCTGGTCAGGTCTGTTCCCTTCATTTTACCAGCTAAGTCCAGCTTACTAGCTGAACTTAGCTGGTCAGCCCACCAGCTAAGTCCAGCTTACTAGCTGAACTTAGCTGGTCAGCCCACCAGCTAAGGTCAGCTTACAAGCTGGACTTAGCTGGTCAGGTCTGTTCCCGTCAATTCACCAGCTAAGGCCAGCTTAATAACTGCTTCCACATCTACCCAAAGCAACTTTACACAAGGACATTCAAAGAACAAGTGGATCACAGTTTCAGGCTCAGATTTACAGTATACACACATTTCACCTATATCCCTGAATCTGGAGAGTACTTTTTTAACTGGAGAAATTCTATGCACAACTTTAAATGATACTTCTCTTATCTTGTTTGTGACACAATATTTTTTATTTGTATTCCATACTAAATTCCAATTAATATTTTGGATTTTTGCTTCCCAGAAAGACTTAGCAGAGGAAACTAATGTTTTCTGACAGAGACCTCTGATACAATTATTATTACACTTCTTGTTCGTGAGGGTCAGACCTCCTAACCTGGCTCATGGTGCAATCTCTGTCTTAGAGTGACGTGTGTAAGTGGAGATAGAGCTTAGTTATTTATCGAGAGCGTAAATTAACACTGATACAATCAACTCTGTCAAATAACACCAACACAGGGCACATTTTAACTCTGACTACAGTGAAATTACTACTTAAAGTGTTATGAATGTTCTTTTTTGAGAGGGTATTAAGTTTTTTTTTAGTGGAAATGTTGAAACCTGCTCAAAAAAAGGCTGAGAAAACATTAGGAATATTCTATTGGTTTCTAATGGTCCCAGGTGGTTTCTAATGGTTTCTAATGGCTAGTTGTGTTTTCCTAATGGTTCAGTTTGTTTTTCTAATGGGATTCTATTATCTCCTATACAAATCTACAGGACTTTTACTAATAGTTCCTACAGGAGTCTAATAGTTCCTAGAGGAGTCTAATGGTTCCTACTGGAGTCTAATGGTTCCCACAGAAGTCTTAATGGTTCTTACTGGCATTTCTATACCATTCTAATGGTCACTATACAGTGGTCTGGTGGTCACTTCATGGTGTAGTAAATTAAGTGACAGGTGGATTTATGTGGAAAAAAGAACCAAGCTTCATGATCTCACAGAATCAACATTACAAAGCTCTGAATTCATACAATTCCATAAACACACAACCTCAAAACCATTGGTGAGTGAAATTGAATTTTTTTTATTTTTTATTTTTTAGAAAAAAAGCTTGGCAAATGATTAATTTAGGACACTAAGGGAGTACACTATGGAGACACAAAGTTTATTTTTCAAAGGAGAACATAGATTTTGTCTGATATGCTTAGCTGAAATGAACCCCTAACTGTACAATGACCATTAATAAATAAATAAATAAATACTGACTGATTTGGTTAATACTTCTACTGCTCCTCTTAAGGCGAGGTGCGTCTGAAGTGAATTTTTAACTTTATTTTTTTCTGTTAATATTTTTGGAATGTCACCGCCAGTCAATCATGTTACAGTAGTCGCTGTCGTCATGGCAACGTTCTGACCAACCGGGTTGAGCTATGAGATAACGTTGATAACCAACGGCTGCAACGGTTTACTGCGACCATCGGAAGGAAAGCCTGGTAAGTGTTAAGTATTAATCTTATGATATTCAATTCAATGTGAGTCAAAAGCTTTATAAGTGTTAGCGAGCAGCCTATAAGTAGCCCGTGAGCCCACCAGGCTGTGCCAGGCTAAAACTTCGTTCTCACTCACGGTGAAGAGTAGGAACGTCAGTGTTAGCTCTCGCAGTTAACGTTAGCTTGTGGTGTTAACACCGCGATGGCTTTCGCCATTACAGGAGGAAGAACATTACGGGGCACGTCCACTGCGATGATACAAGTCAGTAACTTCGTGTAAAGCAGTCCGTCTCAAGTAGTGCGCGGTGCGATGCGGCGGGTGGGGGTGGGGGTGGGGTTGGTGGGCATGTAACACCGAGAACGGTTTGTCGGCTGTACTAGAATAAAGTGGAAATGTACATCCGCTTCAGTAGTGGGCAGTGTCGCCGTGACAGTCAGTGTGTATACACCGAGCATGCGCTGACACAGCACATAGCAGGAAATACGAAGAGCAGTAAACAATCCCTCTCGAGACAGCATGGTAAAATATGTTACAGGAGTGAAAAAAAGGCAGTGAGAGGTGGAGATAATGATACAGACGAAAGTCTCCCGAGAGCCAAGTCGAGGAAATATGACGAAGCGTACGTAGCGCTTGGCTTCACTGTGACTACGGTGGGAGACGATGAAAGACCACTGTTTACTCAGTAAAGACACTATTGCTTTACAGTTAAGCATTAGTCGGCACGTTTTCGCTGAAAAAAAATCCAGTAGCTTATCAGCGCGATTGGGGTATAACGTCTGTAAGAGCCGCCTTATTTTATTTGGCTTCATGCCGTCCGCTGCTAACATTTTTAGACAAAGTAAACACACCGGTCTTTCCTCATCTCCCACCGTGGTCAGAGTGAAGCCTAGTGCAACGTCCACTTCGTCATATTTTCTCTCAAGGTTTGATATTAACATCGGGACATAAAAGTACAGTACACCAAGATGGTACCCCTAAAGGCTGATGTGTTTTGCATTTATGACTGTTTTTTTAATGTCATGTAGAGCTGACCAAACAAACGAGCAAACTGCCATATTCAGAGAAAACTATTCTTCTAAATATATGTCTGTTCCTTGCCCCTGTTTCGTCCTCTTGGTTTTCGGGAGACTTTCGTTTAATTTAGTCAAAAAATGTTTATAATTTAAATTACGATTCATTTATTTTTATTCAGTTTCAGGCAAATGATGCACTTTAATATTTTTCTGTTGCAGACCGAAAAACAGTTCTAATAAAGTCATTCTATGTAGTAAGTTGACCTATATTTCTTTCCTTTTCTTTTTAGTATATTTTAATGTTAATAAGGATACTATGTTATGCACAGGTATACTTATAAAAAATTTTTAGACAAATGGTACTATATATAGTTGGGTCAGAGTTGGGGGGGAGGGCACAAAATGTTTTCTGGGGGGGGGGTCGGCAGAAAATAATTGAGAACACATGTGAGAGTAGAGCTGTTAAGATGTATGCAGTTGCAGTAACTTAATTATTACTTATACTAATTGAATTTCCCGCAAGGGATTAATAATAAAAGTAAATGGTAAATGGACTTGAGCTTATATAGTGCTTTTCTAGTCTTTTGACTACTCAAAGCTGCTTTACACCGCAGGTCACACCTACCCATTCACACCCATTCACACCCACTCACACCCATTCACGCTCACATTCACTCACTGATGGTTCAGAGTTTCTATGTTAGTTATCCATCAGTATTTCTAACACATTCACGCCCTTTCATGCCCATTTATACGCCACTGATGCAGCAGTGGGAGCAACTTGGGGTTAGGTGTCTTGCCCAACGACACATCGCCATGTGTCGCCCGGAGCTGGGCTTGAACCTGCAACCTCCCGATCACTGACCAAGCGCACTATTCAACTGCGCCATCGACGCCCCCAAAAAAAGTGTGTCTATTATTATACAGTAGCCTACCTATCACTCCTATTATTTCCAATGTACAGGTGTATTAAAATACCATGGAAATACCATGCCTTTATTTATTACATTTATTTATTTATTTTTTTTAAGTATATTTTTTGGGGCATTTAGTGCCTTTATTGATAGGAGAGAGACAGTGGATAGGCTTGTGAAAGGGGGAGAGAGAGTAGGGGAAGACACTCTGCAAGCTGGTCACAGGCGGGATTCGAACCTGGACCGGCAGAAGCATGTACATGGGGTGCTAACCACTACGCCAAACCAGCACCCCTACATTTATTTTAACAGTAATAATTATGGCTAACAATAAATGAAGACCTAAAATTCAGTATCCCAAAAACATAACCTCCATGCCTCCTCCACCCTCTCTGTCTGTGTTTCTTTGTCTCTCTCTTCATTGTTATTTTTCTCTTCCTGTCTCCCATGGTAATTTTGATGTGGCAGAAACAGTACTGATCTATTATATGTCTTTCAGGTTTGAAAATGTATGCCAATGTGCGCTACATTGAAGATAATGTCCCGAAGACCATGCCGAACTCCAGCTCCATGACGCTGTGCAGCTAGCTGATCACATGAGGGACGTAGTGGGGAGGAGGCGAGACGGTGCGGGGCAGGGGAGACAGGGGATTGGATGGACTCACGGACCAATCCGTAACGCCGGGCCCGGTATTCACATTTGCATTATGGATTTTTTTCATTCTTTTTGGTCTCTATATTGCGTAGATCGAACCATAGGACCATAACGACCTTTTAATGATGTTATTAAGATGTACCCAGCTTCCAAATTGTAGACCATAGCTTTAAGCAGCATCAAGTTTTGCAGATTTCTCTGCAGTTAGAGCGTGGTCACGTGACCTGCAGAGCGTAGCAGACAGACAAGTATTTAGCAGAATTATCATGTTATAACTTTGTCAAACTGTCCTCCACAGACATGATTCTACATCAAAATGTCCATTAACTTCTCTTACATGTCAAATCTGTTTCAAAGTCTAATCTGACATTGTTTTGTCTCAGTGAGACTATGCATGCACACAATAGAAACAGTGAAATACTATGGTTTCGATGAGTCAGCCAATAACTGCTCTGTAGCTGAGTCTTAGGAGCGCCGGACTACCAGTCAAGAGATTGCCGGTTTGAATCCAGGTTGAGGTAGTTGTAATATTCTTATCTTATACAGATTCTTCATGACAAGAGCATATTCATGCTTTTCTTTACACAATCAACCTCACTTCACATTCATTCATTTTCAGCTTTCTTTCACTACTGCAAACATTTTAGTGCACTTTTCACTATCTGTTACAGTTTCTGAGATATGACTGTGTTTAAGAAGCATCAACTTTTGCAGATTTCTTTGAAGTTAGAGCATGGTCACGTGACCTGTAGCCCGGAGCTTCAGTATCAACAATTTTCTTTAAACATTTTTATTGCACATTTCACTCATTTTCAGCCATGGTTTACTGCTTGCAAGTATTTCACGTCACATTCTCAACTTTCTTAGCATCGCTTTCAGCGATTGCTTTTCACATTTTCAGCAGTCGCACTCAGCATTTCCTTCATGGAAATGCAAATTTTCTAGTTTGATGAATGAAGTCTATCAGCTTCTTTGTAGCAATGGCTTTAAGCGACCAGTCCCTTATGCATCTCCCGCAACAGAGATCAGATATAGAGGTGTGTCCCCTTCACTTCTGCCCCTTCATACACTCTATTTGCCGAGCAGGGTATATGACTCACATTCCTGGATTCAAAACAGCGTGACATGCTGTCTAATCTTAATATACAATTGGCAAGCGGTGGTAGTGTTTATTGGATAGGAGTCTGTAGTAGACTGACAGGACAGGGGGAGAATGATGGGGGGAGACACGCAGCAAATGTCTTGGGAGTCTAACCCACGCTGTCGTGGGGACATTTACCTTTTTTGACTCTGTTGCATGACTGTATTTGTGGCACAATAATTCAACCCGAAAAGCATATGAAGATGTGTTTCCAATTAAAATCCGCCACTGAGCTACTCAAATAAAACTATGAAGAATTGCACGGAAAGTCACCATTTGGAAAAGAGAACTACAGTCATGCACAGAAGCCTAATATATTATTCCATGTGATTGTGTTAACAGTTAATTATGGAAGTATTATTTGGCTTATTAATCACAGAAAAATACTGATGGTTGGTGGGTGTTCTTGTTATCTCCCTTTCAGAGTGTTTCGAATGGTGGCTGCAGAAGCAGAATATATCCAGTAAGGACATTGCAGAGAGGAAGAAGCACATTAACAAATACATCACTGAAAAGATTCAGGACACAAATAAAAAAGACAGACCCCCCTCCAAAAAAACCCCAGCCTGCCCCCACGGGATACCAGCCCTGCGTCTGCGCCCTAAAGCCACAGGTTGGAATTTATTTGTGCCAAGCCTCAGACACGCACTTCCTCCTCCTGTCCGCCTTGGTGTTACGACCCCGGCCATTTAGTGTGTGTGTGTGTGTGTGTGTGTGTGTGTGCCATTCTGTGTGAGTCGACTGGTTCTGTGGTGTCCTGTTGCCCAACTGTGTGAATTTGATTGTTTGTTCGAATTAGATTGTTCGTTGGCTTTAAATAGTTTTTTTTATTTGTCAGGGTGTTGACATTCGCTGTGTTAAAGCTAGTCTGAAAATACCCTCTGTTAATTGTATTCTGAAAATACCCTTCATTCGTGTATTTATCAGTGTTAATAAATACATTCTGTATGAAATTGATGCATGATTATTCCTTTGTAGATTTTGCTCACTTTTGCATAATGTTTTTTATCAATAAACCATGTTTTTTGGAACACCTGTCAGCTTAGACAGCAGAACCTTACAGGTCACTAACAATACTACCTTAAACCATCTAAGTCCAGCTACCAGCTAAAACCAGCTTAAACCAGCTAAGTCCAGCTACCAGCTTAAACCAGCATGAACCAGCTAAGTCCAGCTACCAGCTTAAACCAGTTAAGTCCAGCTACCAGCTTAAACCAGCTAAGTCCAGCTACCAGCTTAAACCAGCTTAAACCAGCTAAGTCCAGCTACCAGCTAAAACCAGCCAAGTCCAGCTACCATCTTAAACCAGCTAAAAGGCGCCCAAAACACAGTCTAAGCTGGTAGCTGGAGTTAGCTGGTTTTAGCTGGACCTAGCTGGACAAGTCCAGCTAGGTCCAGCTAAAACCAGCTACCATCTAGATGGTAGCTGGTAGCTGGTTTTAGCTGGAATTTTCAGCAGGGCAGAATGATACTATTGCTGTTATTTACAACCTTTTTAGATTATTCACATAGAAAATACTGATAAACCCCCTGTAATTCACTCAGTATTGCTCTCTGAATCGTCTCTGTCTCTCTCTGCTCGTGTAATCAAGGAGTTACAGCAGTTTCAATCACGCGCATTTTTATCTTTCACCGCAGCTTTGTGTTTTAGACAGGGTGACTGTCGTCGATTAGTTTGACATCCTTGTAAAATCCAAACTTCAACCAGGTTTTAGACTTTGTCCGTTTCAAGTCGGAAAATCTGTAAGTCTGAGTGGGGCTCCCAGTGGTGTACAGTACTTCTCAGAGGCCAAACTGCGCATGTGCACCACTGTCTGCATGAGAGGTCTGCCTCACCGAGGAGCAGTTCAGGCTTTTCCAATCAAAGAGCAGCATCTCCGTGAGTTACTGATGCAGTGTGGTGATCAAACACGGTATAACGGTAATTTTAATAGGACACGGTAATGATTACCGTGGGAAATTTTACCGCGGTTTACCATTTTACCAGTAACTGTTACATCCCTTGTCTTAAGGTAGTAAAGTTATCAGCGACAAGGGCAAACAACAGTTAATGGACGTTAGCCATAGCAGCTAACTTTTGTTAGCGGCTAACAACGGCTAAGGGCCATCAACTGTTGTTTGCCCTTGTTAGCTGTAAGCCTCTATGCCGCTATATATGCTACGTCATAGCAGTGTTGCTTGATATGGATTGGTCTGTGATGACTGTGATGAGACAAACGATTGTCCGAAAACAAGCTGCTGTTGTTTTTGAAGGTTCTGCCCCTGAAAACAGTTTCACAGGGCCCCTCCCCAGATGGATTAGTGAAATATTTCCAATATGGAACTGCCCATCTGGCATGTCAGGTTACACTGTCATACCAACAATGAGCAACAACAAAGAGAGACCAGTTCTTCCATGCTGTCCAACCACCCCATCTCTGCCTCCTCAGAATTACTGTCTGCAGCCATCTAGTTGCATGTTTGTGTGTGGTAAACCACAACAGCCACACCTTAAAAGTCTTGAGGTCACTTGGGACATGGCACACAAATTTGAGAGTGCTACCAGACCACAAAGTTCATGTGGTGAATGGCATCAGTTAAGGAGGCCTGGAATGACTGCCTCACAGTTCAGGGCAATCTGTCATGTCAAAGAGAGCTCTGAAGACAGTCTGGCTGACCAGATACTGCAGGGGACCTGTCAGACTGCAGCTATGAAGAGGGGCTTTGCCCTCACACCCATCACAGCATTGTGTGGATTTGCTGTTCATCATGAGACTGGGATCCACATTCAAGATTTCCTGCTGCTTAACAAAAGTTTTTTTTTTGCCGCCATGATGGAGGGATCCATGATTGGCTATATGGATTCATGCTGGGTGTTGGATGTATATATTTGTATATATATGTATATGTGTATTTTATATGTATATATGTATCCATGCATATATGTGTATCCATAAAATGAAGAGCTTTATGCTCTATCGTAAAATGTCTTGAGATAACACTTGTAATGAATTGGCGCTATACAAATAAAGATTGATTGATTGATTGATTGATTGATTGATGGAGGCAGATGCCATCTGAGAGTATTGCCAGATGAAGAGGTCAACCACTACCCCTGTGGATTGTTAATACACCCTGACACCCCTTTGTTGGAGGCATCTTCCGGATCTGACTCCAGGTTGAGTGGATGCTAGCACTTCTCGCTGCTGCTGATCTCCTGACACGTTTTAACTTCTTTTGTGTTTTTTCAGCCTGAATGGACATTAGGTAGGCACTTTGTGACATTTGCTTCATTTTACCTCTTTGTCTTATGCACTAACTGCTCCTCCTGTATTTTGTGTCCTGCAAAAAGTAGCCTCCAGGTTGAGTGGTTGCTAGCACTTGTCTCTGCTGCTGATCTCCTGACACATTTTAACTCCTTTTGTGTTTTTTCAGCCTGAATGGATGATAGGTAGGCAGTTTTTGACAGTCGTGTCCTGCAAACACTAGCCTCGGCTTACTGCTCCCGGCACTTTCTACAACATCCCTGCTGCAGTCATTATGTCAGTCAGCTTGCTTTGCAGCTGGTCTGCTCTTGTCTGGACATTTCTATTTTCCTGGAGTTTCAGGAGTTTACCATTACACTGCTGCTCCTCTGGATCTACTGGCACCTGCCTCAGACCTCACCACCTTTGCTGCACCAACATCTGGACATCGCTCCCCCACCTCGGTGAAAATACATTCACCGTTGATCTCTCAGGAACTTCCATCACCGCAACTCTTCAGCAATAAAATCCTTTTTGATACTTTACTGAGAGAGGTGGAAAGTCCTATCCGTTTCCGTGCCCTCTGTTAGTTCATTTGGGTGCCTTGTGTTTCAGTTGCCTGGTCCATCTCCCACTATTGTTGCCACTGTTTATTGTCCATCCAAACCACACTGTGACTTTTTATATGACTTTTCCACCTTGCTCACTCATCTATCCCCCCTCTCGCCCAACGTCATTCTGCTTGAAGACCCTAACATACACATGGACATCATTAATTTACTCCTCACCAGACAGTTTTCCTCATGCCTGGAGAGCTTTGGTTCTCAACAGTTCACAGATTTTCCTACCCACAAAAAAGAACATCAGGATTTAATCTGCTCTTGTGGCCTCACCTTCTTCAACTGCACTACAGATGAGCTCCATTACAGATCACTTCCTCCTCCTCCTCACCACACTCACGCTGTCCTACATCACGTTCCCAATCGCATCTCTTTCCAGAATTGATTATTAATTTATTATCTATTTATTTGGATCCCCATTAGCTGCCCATTTAATGGCTGTTAGTCTGCCTGGGGTCCTTTAAAAGATTTCATTTACAAAATTTACAAAATAGAATTGTGTAAAAATGCACAAAGTTACACAAATAACAATACAATTAGGAAAAATAGTAATAATTACATGATGAATTTCTTACATGATTACATTATAGCAACAATGCAAAAATTTTAATATAAGCAGATTTAGTTTTCACATGGTTGTCTGCAGTAACTCGGTTGTACAAATATTTGTAAATATTCATTTATGTTGTATTCTATGTGAGCTGACTGAGAGCTTATTCCGATTAACTATTGCTATGTTTTAAAATGCCCCCTAGTGCCCGTCTTGTGGCACATGCACGGCCGCTTTCAACAAACATCAACTTGTGAGCAAATAACTGTGGCTGATCTTTAAATATTGCATCCATATCAATAACATCCATATTAGTTTGAGTTTGTTGTTAGCCAAGAAAAGCCAAGAAAGCGTGAATGCATCAGTGCAACACTGGTCCAATAGGAACACTGAAGGACAGTCTTAGCTGCCCTGTTTTGTGCCACCTGAAGCTTCTGAAGATCTCTCTGCGTTGCAGACGACCATATGGCTGGACAGTATTCTAAATGATGCAGAACAAGAGTTGTACAACCTGTTTAGCAATCGACATAGGTATGCATGACATACATTTCCTAGATGTTGCAATACCTTTTCCCATTTTTGCTGCGATTTCATCAATATGAGCAGACCAAGACAAGTGAGAAAGGTGACGCCCAATAACTTGGTTTGCTTCACTATTTCTGTTCAAGTCCAGTAATTCACAATTTCAGTGAGGTCACGCTTTTTAATGTTTGATCTTGTGCCAAAGATTATGGATGTTGATTTAGCTATATTTAAGACCAATTTGTTATCCTTTACCCAATTATTAATGTGAATCAAATCGTAAGTTAGCCGGCTTGAAATGTCGTCAGATGTTTTTGCTGAACAGTACAAAGTGGAATCATCTGCATGCATCACCAATGTTGAGTTTGTCAGAATAAAAGGTAAATCATTAGTAAAGATGGAGTAAAGCAAAGGGCCAAGGTAGCTGCCAAGGGGAACCCCACAGTGGACTGCCTTAACAGAGGAGTATTTACCATTAAAGAATATACACTGCTTTTTATCAGATAGGTAGCTGCTCATCCATGACAGAGCTGAAGGGGAAAAAACATAACATTCTAGCTTTGGAGCAGTATTTTAAAAGGCAGAAGACTAATGGGTCGGCTATTCTGTCCTGTAAATGTAGCTCTATCATTTTTAGGTAGTGGTATGATCTTAGATTCCAGACTTAGACTTCCATTTCTCTGGAAAGTGTAATATGCTAAACTTAAATTGACCAAATAAGCAATGGGTAAGGACAGTTTTAGTTGCCACACTGATGAGCCTTGAGTCCAAAAGACCCATTCCTGATGCCTTTCCATCAGGAAGAGCTACAAGAATATTTTCAATGGAAGTCCTGTCAACTTGGTTGAATGCAAAAGTGCAGTTCTTCTTATGCATTGTTTTATTGAATAATGCATCATATGATGCTGGATTATTTGGACTCATGTCAGCTCTTAATTTCTCCACCTTACTGATGAAATAATTATTGAAATAAATTAGCAATTTCCTCTGGATTTGTGACAAAAGTTTAATCATGTTCTACATATGAAGCAGCAGAGTGCTGACTTCTACCGATTATTTCATTTGATGTATTCCAGTTTTCTACTGTCATTCCTTGCTTTGCTGACCTTTGCCTGAAAGTACTCAATTTTTTTCTTTCTATTAGTTTTAGCTACAATATTTCTGAGAATGTTTGCTTCTGTCCCTCCAAAATAATCTATAACCATCTATCTTTAGTTCAGCATCTGTGAACATAGAGTCGAGGTGTGTTTTAGACAGAGCTAAGATTTGAATACTATTTAAAGGTGCGATGAGGAGAATTTATCGCTGGCGTAATGCTGCGTTCCTGTAACCTCGGAAATGGGAGTGACATCATCTCCGACTTATCGGCGTTCCAGTTGAAGTCAGAAAAAAACATGCCTAACTACCAGGCTATTGTTAGCTGTTGTTAGCACGCCCTGCGTTGTTGTATGAAGAATGTGATTAGCACTATGGCAGCATTTTTGTAAATATAAATCTAACAATACTATGTATACAGCTGATCTAGAGCGACACACCCCAGTCAGAAGTGCAAATAAATGGATTATTACAGGAGCTACATAACTGTTCATACTGGGGGTATCCATCTTCGATTGACACCTCGGGTGGCGAGGTTTCACCGAGTTCCCAGTAGGAAATTCAGACTTCGGGGGACGTTCCAGTTTTAGTTTCCCACTCGGAGCTCAAAATTCCTACTTCTGACTACAACTTGAACGCACCGGAGACGTGAAGCCAAGTGTGTTTGTTTGTTGTGGTAAATGCAGCATGGATCTTTGTCGGAACTCTGCATTGCTTTACAAGTTCTTTTTCAACAACTTACAGGATGCAAAGCCACGAGGTAATGTATCTCTTTCTAGTTACGTAGCGGTAGTTTTTGATGTGTGACCACAAGCAATGCGGGGAAAAGTTATTATCGTAGTTGTAGACGGCTATATATCGCTACTTACAGCCTGGCGCTGTCAGACGTGTAATATAAATGATAAAATAATATAAATTTGCTCTAGTTTTAATTGTCTTGTTCCTGAAGTTGAGTGTCCAGGCCAGTCCAGCCCTGTACGACCCGACCAGGAGGCTAAAGAATAGCATTTATAGATAACCTATTTAGATACTTTAAAACTCATCGATAAGTGTGTATTTCGATCAGGCATATATCTAAAAGTGAGACTTTTTTGTAATTACTTAAAAACTCCTCACAGTCTCTTTAACTGCAAATTAGGTGCAGCCCCACTCACACTTCCTGGGGAATTGTCTAGTTTGGGGCTCGGGCTTTGCAACGAGCCACTCTTCCCATAGAAAAAAAGAGGTTCTGGTGAAATAAAGGTTAAATGAAAAAAATAAAAATGAGGAATAAAATTATCTCCAATTTGTTTGTTTCTCCTTTTCAGTGAACTTGTTTCCAACATAATAACATATACAGTTGCATGTAGTAGTATGTGAACCCTTTGGGATTACTTGTATTTCTGCATAAAATGGTCATAAAATATGTTCTGATCTTCATCTAAGTCACATCACAAGACAAACACAGTCTGCTTAAACTAATACAGCACAAAAAGTTATAATCTTTCATGTTTTTATTCGACACAATATGTAAACAGTCACAGTGCAGGGTGGAAAAAGTATGTGAACCCCTAGGCTAATTACTTCTCCAAGAGCTAATTGGAGCCTGGAGTCAGCCAACCTGGGGTCCAATCAATGTGATTAGATAGGATGTGTTGGTTAAAGCTGCCCTGCCCTAAAAAAGCACACACCAGTTGTGAGTTTGCTGTTCTCAAGAGGCATCACCTGATGTAAACCATACCTCGCACAGAAGAGCTCTCAGAAGATCTATGACCAAGAACTGTTGACTTGCATGAAGCTAGAAAGGGTTACAAAAGTATCTCTAAAAGCCCTGATGTCCATGTGTCCATGGAAAGACAGACTGTCTACAAATGAAGAAAGTTCAGCACTGTTGATACTCTGCCAAGGTGTGGTCAACCTGTAAAAATGACTGTGAGAGCACAGCGCAGAATGCTGAATGAGGTGAAGAAGAATCCTCGAGTGTCAGTTGAAGACTTACAGAAATCCCTGGCACATGCTAACATTATCGTCGACAAATCTACAATACGTAAAACATTACACAAGAATGGATTTCATGGGAGGACACCACAAAGGAAGCCATTGCTGTCCAAAAAAACATTGCTGCATGTTTGAAGTTTGCAAAAGAGCACCTGGGTGTTCTACAGCACTACTGGCAAAATATTCTGTGGACAGATGAAACCAAAATTGAGTCGTTTGGAAGGAACACACAAGGCCATGTGTGGAGAAAAAAAGGCACAGCACACCAACATCAAAACCTCATCCCAACTGTGAAATATGGTGGAGGGTACATTATGGTTTGGGGCTGCTTTGCTGCCTAAGGGCCTGGACATATTGTTGTTATCGATGGAAAAATGAATTCCCAAGATTATCAAGCCATTTTGCAGGAAAACTTAAGACCATCTGTCCACCAACTGAAGCGCAACAGAGGATGGGTGATGCAACAGGACAACGACCCAAAGCATAGAAGTAAATCAACAATGGAATGGCTTCAACAAAAGAAAATATGGCTTCTGGAGTGGCCCAGTCACAGTCCTGACCTTAATCGGATTGAGATGCTGTGGCATGACTGCAAAAGAGAGATTCACACCAGACATCCCAGGAATATTGCTGAACTGAAAGAGTTTTTGTACAGAAGAATGGTCCAAAATACCTGCTGACTGTTGTGCAGATTTGAAATACAACTACAGGAAACGTTTGGTTGAGGTTAATGCTGCCAAAGCAGGGTCAACCAGTAATTTAATCCAAGGTTCACATACTTTATTCACCCTGCACTGTGACTGTTTACATATTGTGTCAAATAAAAAACATGAAACCTTTTTTGTGCTGTATTAGTTTAAGCAGACTGTGTTTGTCTAAAGATGTGACTTAGATGAAGACTTAGAATGTGACTTACGACCAATTTAAGCAGAAATACAAGTAATCCCAAAGGGTTCACATACTTTTTCTTGCAACTGTATTTTGCATTCTTTTTTTATAATATATGGCAGAAACAGACCCTATTTAAACATAATTATACCTTATTTTTGAGTTAAAAAAAAGCAGAAATTCAGATTTTTTTTACTAAGGTTAGTATCAGAAGCACATAAATAGGTGGAATACCACAGACAGGTATATATTAAAATTAAGTCAATATATTGTTTTGAAACCATTTAAATATTTCTAATGGCAGCAAACAGTCACATCTGTTCCCCCCCTTGGTCAAATTAACCAGGTCTGGTTTGACTGCTAATAAAGCATGAGGTATAAAATTATCTCTGATTTTTTTGTTTCTCTCTTTTGGTGAACTTGTTTCCAACATAACAACATTTATTTTACATTCATTTTTGTAATACATGGTATAATTAGTTATTTACATTAAACTATTCCTCATTTTGAGTAAAAAAGAGCAGAAATTCAGAATTAAATTCACTATGGTTATTATGAGAGGCACACAAGTAGGTGGAACACCACAGACAGGTATATGTGAAAACTTAGTCGATATATTGTTTTGAAACCATTTCAATATTTTTAATGGCAGCAAATAGTCACACCTGTTGTCCCCCTTGGTCAAATTAACCCGGCCTTGTTTGACTGCTTATAACCCCTTGATATCTGAACTTATATTCAATTGTATCAAAAAATTAATAGGTTGTGTTTTTGCTTTCAGGCAGATGCTAAATTAAGGGGAAATTGTACATTTGAATTAAGCACACAGAACTGATAAAAATGTCGGTGTGATGCAAATTAGCGACAACAGGCAATCAGGGAACAGAGAGTAGGATAGTAATCCATCTCATTTATATGATTCATTGCATTTCTTGCAACTACAACAAACGGTTCAGCTTCAGGTGTGTGAGAGTGGGTGTGTGTGGGTGAGTGTGTATAAGTGTAACAGCAGTCTTTGCATTCTAATTCATGAACATTCCACTTTCAACACTACAGTTTGAACATTGTGTGTGTGTGTGTGTGGCTTTCAGCAGCCTTATCAACAGAACCTTTATGGCCTGTTGTCTCTAATTCACTACAAACACAAAATTTCAAATAACTTATCAAATATCCATACCAGGCTGTCTATACTGATATTCTAGCTGTAGAAGCAAACAGTAAACTGGTGTGTGTTTTTATCTTAGACATACTTTTTTTTAAAACAACAACGACAATTCCTCTTTTTTTGGCTGTGTCTATGTGGCCGCGATGAACTAAAAGTGTCTGCCTGCTTCAGCCAGATGTTGGTCCCTGTTGTGTCGAACAGATTAAATTGAATTCCGTACTTCCTTTTCATTAGAACACACCCAGATACATGGTTGCCCTCTAGCGGCATTAACATGTCACCATATGGTGATCCCAAACAACGCTTGTACATGAGTGCACACAACTTCTGCTTGGTGTGCTTTTTCTTATACACCACAGCTCCTCCCCTGAAGACCTGAACTACAACTATTTAAGTTTCACATTCTCTTTGAGGAACATTTCTCAAACACAAAAAAAAAAAAAAAAAAAAATCACTGTCTCAGAAAAGTTTGTCTTCAGCTAATTTCTGAAAATTTACATGCTTGCGTAAGGTAACACCAATGTTCCTTGCCTTTCTTTTACAAAATCCACTATAAGTCCAAATGTGAAGGGGGGGCACACATTTCTTTTTGGGCGCTCCACGCATCCTGAGCTGGATAGACTTTTCGAAACTCCATCAGGCTCTTCCGAGCTCTGAGAGTCCTCAAGAAGTTGTACTGTAACGGTGTCCCTGTTCTGCACCTCATCCTCTGGATGAACATTGTGATCCCAGTTTCCTTCAGTGTTTGTTACACTCTGTTCAGTCACATTTTTTTTTGCATCCAGCATCTGATTTACATGCCTTTTTACACATGTTCCATTTACATTCACCATATATGTAACAGGACCCAGTACATCTGTAATCACTCCATCCAACCATTTCTTCCCTCCCCTGTTGTTTTTTACAAGCACTGCTTACCCACAGAGAAAGACCTGATGTCTGACTCATTTTCCCTTGGTCTGAGACCCATTCTGGCTGGAAGAACTGTGATACCTCTGGTTTTACAAGGGACAACCTGGTACAGACCTATCTTTTCAGGAACAGTTCTGCTCGTGTTTTCTGAGTAGGTGTGTGTGGCATGTTTCTGTGACTTAAAAAAAAATTAGCAATACAGTGCTGTAATGACATGCCACCAACTGCTCTGTTCTTTGCCAAAGACCTTTTGAAGTTTTGAACCAAACGTTCGGCCAATCTGTTAGAAGCTGGGTAAAAAGCTGGCGTCTTAATGTGGTTTATGAGGTTGCATTTAGCTTGAGAAAGGATTCAAAGTCCTCTAAAATAAACTGAGGTCCGTTATTTGACACAACTTCTTTTAGCAACCCAAATGAAGCAAAAATGTTTCTTAAAACCTCAAGTAGTCTGCATATGAACTATCTCAGGCCAGCAGGCATATGCATTCATAACTACAAGAAACATCTGTTTGTTTACTTCAGCAAAATTCAGGTGAATTCTTTTCCATGGACCCTCTGCCCATTTCCATGTATTTACGGATGCTGCAGCAGGCATCCTACGCTGCTGCTGGCAGGTGTCACACAGATTTACTTGACTCTCAATGTCCTCATCAAGTGTTGGCCACCAAAATAAACTCCTGGACTGTGCTTCTGTCTTCACCATTCCCCAGTGATTTTCATGCAACTCTGACAACAACCTGTCTTGTAGCTTTTCAGGAATGACAACCCTGAAACCCCAGAGAAGACGGTCCATCTGTACCGTCAGTTCAAACTTTTTTATGTATGGCTGTAGCACATCCTCTGGAATGTATTTTGGCCAACCTGATAACACATACTGTTTTACTTTTGCCAGTATAGG
This sequence comes from Scarus forsteni, assembly GCA_036419115.1. Taxonomy (NCBI): domain Eukaryota; kingdom Metazoa; phylum Chordata; class Actinopteri; order Labriformes; family Labridae; genus Scarus; species Scarus forsteni. The sequence continues at coordinate 1,265,427 of JAZDUH010000075.1, forward strand.
ATCTTTCTGTGTTTCATGTGCAATGTCTTTTACAGTGATAGGCAGACTGTGCAAATAAGACACTCTAAACACTGATTTTGATTTTGGAAAACTTACATCTGGTACAGGGAGTCTGGATAATGCATCAGCATTACCATGTTGTTCTGATGGTTTGTACTGGATCTCATAGCTGTATGCCGCTAAGGTCAGAAATAATCTCTGCATCCGGGCAGCAGCTAAAGAAGGTTCTCCTGTCCTTGGACCCAAGATCTTCAGTAAGGGCTTGTGGTTTGTTGTCAGTGTGAATTTATGACCAAATAAATAGTCATGAAACTTCACCACTCCAAAAACCAAGCCTAATGCTTCTTTTTCAATTAGTGAGTAGTTTTTATCAACTTGTGTAAGCATCCTAGAAGCAAATTATTGGCTTTTCACTACCATCAAGCATCTTGTGTGATATCACTGCACCTTCCCCGAAGTATGAGGGGTAGATATGGATTGTCATGCACAAGAACTCTGTTAGAGAGAAGCTGTTGTTTAGCTTCCTCAGAGGCTTTCTGGCATGATGCTGACCACTCCAATTTAACATCTTTCTGAAGGAACCTAGTCATGGGTGCTATTAGTGTAGAAAGGCTTGGAATGAACTTTCCATAGTAACTCAGCAGTGAGAGGAACAACTTGAGTTGAGTAGTATTGGTGGAAACTGCTGCTTTGGCAATAGCCTCACATTTCTCCTGCATGGGGTAGATTCCTTCAGTCAATAACATGTCCTAAATATGACACACTATTGGAAAAAGGCACACTTGTCCTTGTTTGCCCGTAGGTTATGAGTTTTAAGTCTTTTTAACTCTTCTTCCAGGTTTCTCATGTGTGTTTTGGTGTCTTTTCCTGTGATCAAAATGTCATCTGAATGATAGGTAACACGGTTAGCAAAACTTGGGAATGGCCTCTGAAATCACATGGAGTTTGGCTTTGCCCCATTAACCTTTCCTAAGCTGGGCTGAAACATCTCAGTGTATCGGTTGCACAACTCCTTAACACTCTCCAGTGTTACTCTGTTTACAGAGGACCAGTCCAGTTTTAACTTTTTGATCCAGTCTCTTCCAGGAAATGCTGGACTATTTCCCTTGACTATCAGCAAGCTAAGCTTGCGACAGATCCCATTGTTTTTTACAGTTACAGAAATGCTTCCCTTTAGTCTTAGTAAATGCCTCCTGTAGGTTTTTAAAACACAGCTTGTCAGCATTAACGATACCTTTTAAACCTACGTTTGTACAGTTTTTCGGAAATCATAGACGCGGCTGCCCCTGTGTCTGTTTCTATTTTAAGCCTACTCTCATTCACCCATACATACACATACTATAGCTTTTCAATCAGTAGATCACTCTCAGAATCAGTGTCACTTTCAGTCTGTAAAGAAAACAGCTCAATGTCTTTGATGTTACCTGCTCAGTAGTCTTTAACAAAACCAGGTGAAGGCTGATTCTTTACTGTCCCTGCCTCTGGTTTCTGCAGCTTGACAGGAAAGGTAGGGCCTGAGTCCATCTGCTGTGAGTGGACGTCCTGGCGAAGACTACCGAAAGGCTGGACTCCATCATAGGTGTTTGTTTTTTTTTGTCCCAGCCACTTGATTTCTGCAACAGCAGCATCAATATGCTTAGTCCACTTTGCCTGTGTCCCTTTTTTTCCTACTGATCAAGAGCAGCAGGCCCTGGCGATGTGCCCTTTCTTCTTACATGTCTGGCATTCAACATCCTTAAAACGGCATTCCTCCAGTGTGTGTCCTTTCTCGTGCATCTGTAGCAGGGTTTTCCATTTGCCTCCTTTTTCTGCACGGCTGTTTTGGAAATAGCGTGAGTTTTGAATGACCCCTGAGACAAATACTTCCCATTTGTTTTCATACTTCATATGCCAGTCCCATATCTTAGGCCCCTGCTGGTGTCAGTTCTTTAATGTTGGCAGCATTCAACATACGGTCGCGGAGCTCTGCACTTCTAACTCCGCATACGAATCAGTCCCTGAGAGCATTGTCTAAAAATGCTCCAAACTTGAACATGAATGCTAGCTTTCGTAAACTAGCCATGTACTCACTCACTGTTCTATCTTCTCTCAACTTCTCTCAACTTGTACCTTTCGGCAATGACGTCTGTCTTCGGCACAAAATGTGCTCTAAGCAAATCAGTTAGCTCAGATAGCTTTTACTCTGCAGGTTTGAGAGGTGCACACAAGTCCATTAGGAGAGTGTGGTTCTTACGACCAATTATCAGAAAAACGGCCCTTGACTATCCATCCCCGTAAGTCAGCCCATTTGCCAGGAAGAATTGCTCTAGCCTCTCTAAATAGGTGTCAAATATTTCCTCATTTTTGTCGAACTCCAAGTCTTCAGTCTTAATGTAGCCGTAGCCATGTTAACCATTCCTGCTTCTTTCTTGACGGAGTCTTCCCTTTTGAACAAATTCACTTCAAGCCCAAGAAAATCCCATCCTCATCTGCAAAATCTGTTGTGTCTTACAGATTAACTTGTGGGAATTCATATTTGACAGCTGAAAGACGACAGAGACGCCGGTCAACCTCTCATGGCTTCTTTATTGGTCTGCCTGAGAAAATCACGTTCATCACAGTCCCCCGAGAAACAAACGCTTCCAAAAGGTTCCTAGGTGTCTACTGAATACCCATGAACCAGAATTGGAGGAACTCATACACTATCTTGGATGCAATCTTAATGGAAGGGGTAGGATGCAAATTTGCACTATTAGGCGTCAAGGGGATAAAGCATGAGGTACAAAATTACCTCAATTTTTTTATTTCTCCTTTTAAGTGAACTTATTTTCAATATGTTGCTAAAATGGGCCTATCACCCCCAGTTTTTGAGTTTGGTCCTGGGTAAATGTTGGCTGCAGGTCAGTGCACTGTGGACTGTTACCTTCCAAAGAGGATGAAGAATTGGGAAACTTTCAATAAAGATGGAAACCACAGTATATTTTGTGAACTTCAGTATATCTGACTGTCTGGTGTTCAAGGAAAACCTTGCTGTTTTTTTTTTTTCTTTTTTAAGAATGTTTTTGGGCATTTTTGTTCCTGTGTCTTAGAAGGCTGTCAGTTTTCCGCAAAATCAAAGCCGAACGGTTTTCCAATATACACGCAAATAGATGAAGATATTTGGTTATGTATGTTTCCTTTTTACCTTGTGGGTCTCTTTTCTTTTGTTTTTGTATGTACACCCCTAAAACCCAATTAAAATGAAAGTTAAAATAACGAAATGAAGTGTTTTTAAGAATTTCAAAGTTGGTGCAGCCCTCCTCTAGGATCACAGGACTGAAAGTGACCCACAGACAGTTTGAGTTAAAGACCCCTGATCTTTGTTGTACCAATGTCAGCATGATTAAAAAAACTGAGCTTAATATTTTCTAAAACTGGCCATGCTTTTTAACATTAGAAATGCAACATTTAAAATATAAGGTCTTAAACTGTTAACCTTCATGCCCAATATCTTTGCCTGCTAAGTCCTGCTAATCATAGAGGTGCTTTCAACTGAATCCACAAACTAATATTTAAACACTAATAAATAAAAATGTTGAAGCAGGAAAAATTTGAAAAATGCATTACAGTTAGACAATGAATGTCTTCTCAGCAGTCATAGCAGCTGTGCATCTACCAGGGTGGTTTTATCGAGCCGCAGTGTGTGCACTCACCTAGTGTGTTCACAGTGACAACCTCGCTGAAGGGACCCGTGCCAAGCTTGTTGGTAGCCAGGACGCTGAACTGGTATGTCGTCTCTGGCTCCAAGCCGAGCACTACCATCCAGTTATGGCTTCCAGGCACGGGAACAGAGAGCCAGTCATGAGGACCTAAACGTTCCCTCTTCAGCCTGTATGGGAGTCAGGAGCAGACGTGAGCAGAAAGACTGGAACAGGTCTGAAGGTATGGGACAGTCTCTACATCCCTGGCAAAGAATTAGATATTCTGCTGCATGCTCATGATACCAAATCAGAGTTTAAAGTGTAAATACACATCACTATGCATTGTAATGTAATGTCATAAATGTCCTATCTTCAACTACCTTCACATCATGATATTCACTGGATGGTTTGAAGCCCATGCTATGCTCAGCTTTGCAGTTTGCCCATGCCACACATTCAGCTTTTAACATTGTATCCAATTAGCAAAGGAAAGGCAGGAAATTGACATGCAGAAGCTCAACAATGTGACGAGAAATATTCCACAAATAGTCAAGAAGATCAGGAGCAACACAGGGAAACTACAGTGGCTTTCACACCTGTAGCACAGATCCTTTGTTTTTTTTGACTCAGTTTAAAGGAAAAAAAAAGACATTCACTTAGTTCCTTTGGGTCTATATTTTGAAGGGGGTCAGACCACACAAGCAGGCACGCTGGCTGGCCTTAGTCACCACATCACAGCTGGCATTTCTATGGCTATGAGTCAAGCATTATGGGAAGGATGTTAGCAGGCTAAGCTATCCACAAAATGAGACATCGTCTAATGAATGATAGGGGAGTCAATCAAAAAGACAATTTTGCCCACCAAAACAATCTGTCTGGAGACCCAAACACAGTTGAACCTTAAAATGAAGACAGCAGCACCTGATGATTCTGTGCCATTTTAATGACATCAGATCAATAAGCAAACTGCTTTACCGCCTGACATGACTGCTCTATGGGTCATGTAGTTTTATTGCTTTTAGTTGGCATTAGTGTTTCACCATATTATATTGAATTAATTAACTTGGAACTAAAATTACAAAAATGGTGTGTAATATTTTATAATATGATTTGTCCACAAAAATAGCAGTCAACTCATATTAGCCCATCTTATCACTGTTATTATTTCTGTTGTTTTTATTCAGTGTTTCTCCACAGGATTGTGATGTAGTGGGGATATCATTATATTTATTTGACATCGTTAGGTAGGATGTGGGTCTGGGGGTAATTTCTTTGAACACTTTTTATGGACATTTTTTATAATGGACATGAGGTAGTCTTGTGATCTTTTAAGTGCTCTTTTAAATCTCATCAAGATTTATAAAGCTCATCTCACTTAAATCATTTGTCAGTTTTTAGTCTCAGTCTTGATATCTTTTATTAAAAAAAAAGTCAGATGAATATGTAACACAGTTACCTCCAAGTCTATTTTCAATGGCACCACCAGTGCCAGTGCATCAATATACACAAGATAGATCACACCAGCCAGAAAGTCATCCACAAAAAAAATTACACACAGCATCCTGTCTCTTCAAATAAAACTGTGTTCACAGTGTAACATCAGAAGGTGGTGTTTTTTAATAAATGATTGGACATGGTCAGTAACAATTATCAAGTAGACTGTGGGGCTTAAATGATGCACAGATAGAACTCCGTGGCCCAAAGTGTGCCAAAAAATGAAACAAAGCCAGCTAGTCAACTGTGCTTTTCAGAGGAAATTTCTGATTTAATAATGTTCCTGCACATGAATATGGGACACATTCAAATTTATCTATATTAATATATTAAAGTAAAAAAAATGAAATATTGGTAAGTAAATACCAGAAATCATGGCTAAGCAGTTCATCTAAATGACCCACCATGCTCTGTTTGGAAGTATTTAGCAGCTACATGAACCACAAATCCCTAGACCAGGGGTCAGCAACCTTTATGACACAGAGTGCCAAATTGAAATTTTCTTGTCAATGAGTGTGCCACTATCAACAACAGCAAAATATGAAATTATAACAGAAAATACAAGAACGTTTCCAACATACCTTGAATTTTATTCTATCGATAAGCCACTTTAAATCACATTTCAGGGATATGTTCCCATCATTTACAAAGGGGGCCTGGATCTAAGTTCAAAACACTGCTCTCAGAACCTTGCTTAAAACATATTGCACTGGGTGGAAACGCAGGCACTACAATGCATCAAAAAAATCTCTTTTAGCTTACATTAGAGCAAAACAGTCAAAACATTTTGAAGATATGGACAAACAGACACATAATTAACTAAAACAAGGGTGGGCTGAAACAAATTAACAGATGCCTACCAGTCAGTGTGATCCCTGGCCCTGCTTTGCTCGGCTGAGCTCTGTAATCTGGGGCTTGTAGTTATTCACTTTTAGTTGTAAACGTGCCTCAGAGTGGTCCGTCGTTAAATGACTGCGGGAGGGGCTGAGCACGTTTTTCACGTGTGAGAATACCTGCTCACACAGGTATGTTGAGCCAAAGACCATCAAGAGAGCCGTGCGATATTGCAGAGACAGCTGAACTTCTCTGGTGCAGAATGATGTCCAGCATGTTAGGATGCAGGCACCGTGATGTTGCACAGCTGTGGTTTCTAACTGTTTTCGGAGCTCTGCAAACTTTGTCACCCACAGCGTTGAGCTCTTCAGCTTGATCAGCTGCATATCCATGTCCTGTATATCCATCCACTCTATCAGAGATACATCCAAATCATGTCCATCAAAGCTGTCAGGCTTGATCAGGAAAGAAAACACGGGTCCATACCTTTTAAAATCCCCAAAGCGCGTTGTGAACTCCGACTCCAGCTCGTGCATGGACGCAGCTATTTCAGCGGTGCTGATGCTGCGCTGGGAGGACAGCTCTCTCAAATGTCGGAAGTAGCGGAAAGTGGAGGAAGAGATGTCATTTGAGAATAGTGCCAGCTTACCAACAAACGCTGTCCATGTCTCAAACATGTCCAAAACAGTTTGTCCTGCACCTTGCAGTCGGAGATTGAGTTCATTAAGGTGTCCCGTAATGTCCGTGAGAAACATAAGTTTCACAATCCACTTCTCGTCCTCCAGTTATGGATAATTTTGGCCCTTCTCAGCCAGAAAGACCTTGACAGCATCAAAGCAGCTGACAAATCGCTCCAAAACTTTTCTGCAGCTCAGCCATCTCACTGGTGCGTGAAGCGGGAGATCTGTATGCGCGCTGTCCATCTCCTCGAGCAGGGATAGAAACTGCCGGTGTGTCAGCGCGGATCTTATAACAATGAAGTTAACAACCTTTGCCGCCGTAGCCATAACTTCATTCAAATCTGAATTTGACATTTTTGTACACAAATTTTCTTGGTGTAGTATGCAGTGGATCTTCATGATGGGGTGGCCAACTTTTTCTTCAATCAGTTTGACCGCTCCCTTTCGCCTCCCCACCATGGCGGGTGCGCCATCAGTTGTCACCGCAAACACTTTACTGATGTTAATCCCTCGTTCCTCAAAATGCTCAAATAAAGCCTTGGCTTCATCTTCCCCCTTTGTTGTATCAGGCACGGGCTTCAAGCAGCAGAGTTCCTCTCTCACAGTCGTATCACAGTATCTTACTATGACTGCCAAACGCGGGATGTCATTCACGTCCACACTCTCATCAAGTGCTATGCTAAAAACAGTAGCATTTTTCGACCCTGCTGTTTGCTGAACTCGGACATTCTCTGCCATTTCATCGATGCGTCGCTGAACACTTCTAGCTGACGTGGGGATGTCCTTTATCCTTGTCTTGATTGTTTCTTTGTTTGGCAAGTTTGCAAAAAGAGTATCTGAGCAACTGAGAAAAGCCTCCTTTATATACTCGCCATCTGTGAAGGGCTTCCCGTGTTTAGCGATGCAGTGGGCAATGCAATAGCTGGCTTCTGTGGCATGATTTTGAGCAGTGGCTTTTCATACCTGGACACAGCATGCTTAATAGATTCTGCTTTATCTGCTTGGTCTTTGAATGTCTTCTCGTGCTTTGTCTCAAAATGCCACTTAACACTTGACGTTCGGCACACAACATTTTCAAAACATAAAGTGCACACAGCACGGTCTTTCAAAAACACAAAAGCAAAATCTTGTGTCCATGAGGGCTGAAATGCCCTAACGTCAGCTTTTTTAGCGGGGGGCACTGCCATGGCCACGTCTTCACCACGATATTTCCATTTCTGGCGCGTTGGTACCTGGGAATGTGGGCGGGAGGGAAGACAGCGGTGTGGGGAAGGTGGGCGGGACATCTTGCTGTCAGTCAAACAAGAACGCTTGTTCTTGTTTTGATGGGACCGTCGTTAGTAGAAGAATTTGAATTACACCGAGAGGTGCTGGCGTGCCTATGATTATGCAGCGGCATGCCAACTGTGGCACGAGTGCCATAGGTTGCCGACCCCTGCCCTAGACCAATCAAGACTAACAACAATAATAATAATAATAATAATAATAATGTTTTTAATGTGCCTTTCTCAGCACTCAAGGACACTGTACAGAGTAATTAAAAACACACCTAAAATAAATAAAAACAGACAGAAGTGACACAAAGTTAAAATGGATCAGAGAAATTAGAGAGAACATGGACAAGGCATTTTTACCCAGAGAACTTTTACTTACTGGATATCGTCTCCTTTTCAGACCATTCTCTGGAAATTGTCAAAAAAGACCATCCACAGAGATGGTTGTGTGAAAATCCCACTGGACTGGCAGTTTCTGAAGTAATAAAACAAGCCCAACAAGCACCAACAACTATGTCACTTTAAAAGTCTCGTAGATTACCTTTCTGCTCCTTTCTGATGCTGCGATCATCTTGACCATGTCTGCATGCCTAAATGAATTGAGTTTCTGCTATGTCAATGGCCTATTAGCTCCTTGTGTTGATGAGAAGTTGTTAGTGTACATGTCTCAAGAAGGTAATAAAAGTCCTATTAGAAGAGAATGTGTCACATTGAAAAATAGACAAAAGGCCTTTAGAAAGTCAGCTGATCAAGGGCAGGCAATTTTTGAAAATGGAAACAAAAAACTATCCAACATTTGGTGCCTGTGATCTTTCTTGTTGTTGTCATAGTTGTCATAATATTGGATCTTCACTCACAAAATACTTTAGTTCAGAGGGATTTATTCTGTAAGACCGTACTGCAGCTATGAGCAGTGCACTTAAACACACTGAGATCCTTTTCTTTCCATTTGTTCTTCATTTCCATGTTTACAAAACAATGGTCTCAGAATCCCTGTAGAGTCTGTGTTATTTTTTGGCAAAGGGATTTAGATGGGATCTGGAAAGCTCCTCTTCACCCTCAGCTTGAACACTGAAGTTTAACCATGACTCCAGCGAGACGGTCACTGAGAAACGTTATTAAGACTGATGCAGCCTGAGGCAGCTCAGCAAGAGTCGCTCAGCTATGTTTGCCGTCAGTAAGAATATCATTTATTAATGCTTCTGTCTGATGCTCTCATATCTGTCGATTCTGCAGTTTATTCTCTGCTCAATAAAACATGATCGGGGACAACACAATGAGTCTGGATTGTTTCAGTTATTCCAAAATATATTTATTAAATTAAGGGTCACAGAAAACGATAACTCACACCTGCTGCTGTGGTGACATTTGACACAGTAAAGATCAGACTTTATTTTGTTGTGTTTGTTTGTTTGTAAAACTTTAGTTTGTTTTAAAAATCTGGAAAGCTGCTGTTACAAAAAAGCACTAAAGAACCCTGAGACAAAAGGGAAAGTTCAGGAATATTAAAGTGTGGTTGTATGAAACTTGCCTGAACATTAGCCACTGTTACAGTGATCACCCCTGCATCCGTACAGAAATAGTTGAAAGCAAAAGCTCCAGCTTCTGTGGCGGCTCTGTTTGTCATGGAAACCATGCCCCCTCAGTCTAACATCCATGATCCTGTAGACTGAGAAGGCAGGATGGTCTTCAGCAAGCAGGGGATGTGGAGGAGGATCGGCCCGAGGGCACAGCTCGCTGGATGCCACGGGTTTGAGAAGACAGACATGGAAGGTGGACTGAATCAGAAGAGAGCAGGCAGTTTAAGCCTAACAGCCGAGGTGTTGATGACCTTCTCCATGGGGAAAAAGCCAACGACATGAGAAGCCAGCTTCCAGGATTCGACCTGGAGCAGGAGGTCCAGCGACGAGAGCCAGACCATCTGCTTGTATTCAGGCGCCGGAGACCGGTGGAGATCTGCCAACCTCTTATTGCGCTCCACAGAATTAGAGAGAGCCGACCTCACATTCCTCCAAACCTTCTTGACGCGCCCAAGGTGTGCCCCCACCAACGGAACGGCCACTTCAGCTTTCTGTTTTGGAAAGACGGGGGATTGAAAACTATAACAGGCCATGAAGGAGGACCTACAGTTGCAGGAAAAAGTATGCAAACCCTTTGGGATTACTTGGATATCTGCTTAAATTGGTCATAAAATATGTTCTGATCTTCATCTAAGTCACATCTCCAGACGAACACAGTCTGCTTAAACTAATACAGCACAAAAAATTGTCAGTTTTCATGTTTTTATTTGACACAATATGTAAACAGTCACAGTGTAGGGTGGAAAAAGTATGTGAACCTTTGGATTTAATAACTGGTTGACCCTGCTGTGGCAGCAATAACCTCAACCAAACGTTCCTGTAGTTGTATTCCATACCTGCACAACAGCCAGGAGGAATTTCGGACCATTCTTCTGTACAAAACTGTTTCAGTTCAGCAATATTCCTGGGATGTCTGGTGTGAATCGCTCGGTCAGGACTTTGACTGGGCCACTCCAGAAGCCTTATTTTCTTTTGTTGAAGCCATTCCATTGTTGATTTACTTCGATGTTTGCAACGTTGTCCTGTTGCATTACCCATCCTCTGTTGCGCTTCAGTTGGTGGACAGATGGTCTTCAGTTTTCCTGCAAAATGGCTTGATAAACTTGGGAATTCATTTTTTCGTTGATGACAGCAATCCATCCAGGCCCTTAGGCAAGCAAAGCAGCCCCAAACCATAATGCTCCCTTCACCATATTTCACAGTAGGGATGAGGTTTTGATGTTGGTGTGCTGTGCCTTTTTTCTCCACACATAGTGTTGTGTGTTTCTTCCAAACAACTCAATTTTGGTTTCATCTGTCCACAGAATATTTTGCCAGTAGTGCTGTAGAACACCCAGGTGCTCTTTTGCAAACTTCAAACGTGCAGCAATGTTTTTTTTGGACAGCAATGGCTTCCTTGGTGGTGTCCTCCCATGAAATCCATTCTTGTGTATGTATGTTTTACATATTGTGGATTTGTCAACAATAATGTTAGCATGTGCCAGGGATTTCTGTAAGTCTTCAACTGACACTCGAGGATTCTTCTTCACCTCATTCAGCATTCTGCGCTGTGCTCTCGCAGTCATCTTTACAGGTTGACCACACATTGGAAGAGTATCAACAGTGCTGAACTTTTTTCATTTGTAGACAGTCTGTCTTTCCGTGGACATATGGACATCAGGGCTTTGAGAGATACTTTTGTAACCCTTTTGTAACAATTTTTTATCGTAGATCTTGTGAAAGCTCTTCTGTGCGAGGCACGGTTCACATCAGGCAATGTCTCTTGAGAACAGCAAACTCACAACTGGTGTGTGCTTTTTTAGGGCAGGGCAGCTTTAACCAACACATCCTATCTAATCACATTGATTGGACCCCAGGTTGGCTGACTCCAGGCTCCAATTAGCTCTTGGAGAAGTAATTAGCCTAGGGCTTCACATACTTTTTCCACCCTACACTGTGACTGTTTACATATTGTGTTGAATAAAAACATGAAAACTTACCATTTTTTGTGCTGTATTAGTTTAAGCAGACTGTGTTTGTCTTGTGATGTGACTTAGATGAAGATCAGAACATATTTTATGACCAATTTAAGCAGAAATCAAGAGCCAGACACAGAAAAACCAGTTTGAGAGTTCAGCTCCACAATCATAAAAGGGAGACAAGGCATCCAGAGCACGAGGTGGTAACAGTGGTAAAGTGAGTATTTACAAGAAGTGGCAGGGTGAGAGCTCCTGGAGATCACTAGAAAAGAGAGCGCAAAAAACAGAGGTAAGTATCATCAAAATGCGACAAGTCAAAAAATAATCCTCACAGATTAAAGAGAACTCCAAAAAAGGAAGTAACGGCTTACAGCAGGGCAGGATAGATTCAGCGAAAAACCACAGAAAGTGAGGCAAACCACCAGCGAGGACAATGTGACTCCACAGAGCTTATATAGTACTGGTGATTAGATGAACCTCCGCAGCTGTGGAGTCAGGGAGCCAGGGAGAGAGAGGTAGCCTGTTCATTACTTTTATGGAAAGAATTTCTAGGTGCAGCCAGGGTGTTTAGGGGTTCCAGTTTGGTGACCTCAGG